>JASEVX010000002.1:103734837-103894525 GCA_031761405.1 Serripes groenlandicus
GTCCTCTTGTTTGTATTACTGAGACATAAGTAGTAATACAGAGTACTTGCCGAAAAAGACCCGTTTTTGTTTACGCATGAAGTATGTGAGTGCTTAGTATGAGTTGCCTTGATACACTGTGTAGAGTGTTAGTACATATTTTATCGAAAAGGTTAACATTATGATGTGAAGAGTATACTTACTATTGAGGAATCGCAGGCTGGGGTTTAGAATAATTAGATATTCTACTACAAAAAACAATTCTATTTTAATGTCATACATAAGTACTTATCAACACAGTGAGGAAGGTTTCTACTGTTTATTCATTTATTTTGCAAAAGCATTCGACAGTATTCAACATAGAAAACTGTTGGGGTGTTTTTGCAAGAAACAATATCAAAGGACATTTCTTGAAGGTTTTTCTATCAACGGACTCACAACTTAAGTCATGTGTAAAATGATACACGCACAAGCAATTCAAGTTGTAAAACGGGTACCAGACAAGGATGTGTATTAGTAATACTTTTTATCAATCGGGTCTTGTTTTACTTCTTAGAACCAAATGTGATCGGGGTGTTTTTGTCTCTAAAGATGTTGAAGAGTTATACGCTCTTATGTTTGCAGACGATGTTGCAACCTTTTCCGATAATGTCCGTGCAGATTGTACCTTTATACAAATATCTGTCAGCGTTTGTATGTAAGACTAGACCGTTTAGAGGATTTCACAATTGTTGGATACAACTACCAAGCCTCTTCTATGCTATGGGTTTCAACTTTGGGGTTATATATACACGAGTAAGGTTAGAAAAAAATACATATAAAATGTTGTAAACAGTATTGTAATCTACCTTTTTATACATTTTACATACCTAACTTTATTAAATACTGGTAAAAATGACACGCATGGAAAACCATAGGCACCTGGAGCAGTGTAATATGAATCAAATAAACCGGTCTGAAGTCTTATACTGCAAACCTCCTTCAGAGCGCATTCAAACTTGAAGCGAAACTCTTTCAAATATTTAATGTAACTCACCGTTATACAAGTTTACAAATCAGTGTTATAATGTATTTCATCACTTTTTGTTGTGTATACGTATCAATTATATTGTATTATAGGCCGGTGGCCTAAATTTAAAAATGAATATCTTGCTGGATTTTTCATCTTTTTGTAAAAAATACCTGTTTATCTGTAGATAACAACATTTAATCAAAGCTCTGAAAGTACCGCTCCATGATGGCCATGTTTTGAACCAATCAACATGGTTTTAAGGAATCTAGTAGATGATTTCTACAAAAAGTATTGATTTGAGCTCCACTCTGAAAGTCACCGTCATTTATTAAGTGTAGAGCTGTCATGGCAAATTGACGTCATGCGTGCGTCCGTGCGTTCGTCCGTGCGTGCGTCATCCTCTGACACCGTTGGGTCAATTAGGATGAAACTTCACAAAGCATACCTTCAATGTCCTCACGCGAATTCCTTAAAAAATATTTATCAATGCAGAATTCTGATTTCCATGGCATCCGAAAGATAACATTTTTAAGTAAAATCTTCTCCCAAACCTGTTGGCCGATTTTCAAATAATTTTGTGAGGAATCCGCTGTGGGTCGAGTGGGTTAGCGTAGGGGGGAGGGGTGGGGCTGTTTTGGTTTATATGGCTATAGTGAAAACTTAAAAATCTTCTTTCCAAATAATGTTGTCGAAATGTTCCTTGGGTGATCCTTTATCATATTCTGTCAAGCCATCGTGATTGGTCGAAAAACATGGCCACCACGGGACAGGACTGTTTTGCATGATATGTCTATAGTGAACACTTTAAGCTTCTTCTACTCCGAAAGCATCTGGTCGATTTACAGAGAATTATGTAGAAATATTTCTTGGATGTCACACTTTTAGGTTCCTTCAAGCCATGTTGATTGGTTGAAAGACGTGGCCACCAGGGGCCAGGACTGTTTTGCATTATATGGCTATAGTGAAAATTATGAAAATATTCTTCTCAAAAAGAATGTGCAAATTTTGAAATATTTTTTGTGGAAATGTTCCTTGTTGCCCTATAGGGCCTCTTTTAAGTTTATATGGCTATAGTGAAAACTTAAAAATCTTCTTTCCAAATAATGTTGTCGAAATGTTCCTTGGGTGATCCTTTATCATATTCTGTCAAGCCATCGTGATTGGTCGAAAAACATGGCCACCACGGGACAGGACTGTTTTGCATGATATGTCTATAGTGAACACTTTAAGCTTCTTCTACTCCGAAAGCATCTGGTCGATTTACAGAGAATTATGTAGAAATATTTCTTAGATGTCACACTTTTAGGTTCCTTCAAGCCATGTTGATTGGTTGAAAGACGTGGCCACCAGGGGCCAGGACTGTTTTGCATTATATGGCTATAGTGAAAATTATGAAAATATTCTTCTCAAAAAGAATGTGGAAAATTTTGAAATATTTTTTGTGGAAATGTTCCTTGTTGCCCTCTAGGGCCTCTTTTAAGGAAAATGGTACAAGGTCAACAAGGGTACATTTCTACAAAATTAATTGGAAATCGACAGATACTTTCGGAGGAGAATGTTTTTAAAGCTTACACTATTGCCATATACGGCAAAGTACCCCCCGGCCTCCCTGGCGATCCCCTGGATGTTTCGGGAATTAAAAGATCGTTAATTTTGTAAGATAAAGTAGGTCAAAAGTTTCGGTAAATTGATGAAATCAGCGTTATTATCCCCACGCGTCGAGGTCTTTGGGGGCATATAGGTCACCGCTCGTACGTACGTTCGTACGTGTCCCAACGAGGTCATTGCTCTATTGACTTCATTTCTCATTCGATTGGTATGGGACTTCACACATATGGTCACAAGCATTGTCTCTTGTACGAGTTCGCATTTCAAAAATCAATATCACAGTGACAATATTAGAGTCCGAACGGTTGATTTTTCAATTGTTATAAAACTAAATACATATGTAAACAAGCATCGTCTCTTGTGTGTCTTGTACGAATGAGAATTTCACCGACTTAGCTGAAAGGTTAAAGGTAAAGGTCACATTGACTATAATATGTATACATGTAAGAAACGACGTCATCGCTATAGCACTTTCATAATTATATTGACTAAATTAATTCATACTTCATTCGCGTTTTACTGACATAGCTCTAATATCAATGTCACAATGACTATTCTTATGTCCGTACAAAACGACGTCATAACTCTAAACACTTTCATTTGTGGACTGAAATCATTCATACTTCATCCACAGGATCAGTTTTAAGACAGCATCGATGGTTCACGTTCCATCGACATAGGTCAAGGTCATAGTGGACTATAATACGTCTGTATGATACATCATCGCTAAAGGACTTTCATTTGTGGACGGAATTCCTACATCATCGATATACAAGTTCAGGGTAGTGAGAGCTTTGACAGGTTCGCGTTTTACCGACATATGTAAAAAGTCAAGATCACAGTGAATATATAATATGTCTGTATGAAACGATGTCAGCGCTATCGCACTTTCATTTGTTGACGGAATTTCTTCAAACGTCATACACAGTTCATGACGGGTTCATGCTTCACTGATATGGGTAAAAGATCAAGGTCAAGGTGGCAATAATACATTTGTACAAAACGACACTGCAAGGAGAGTTATGGAAGGGTATTAAGACTTAACTACAATTTCAAGTTGAGGTAAATCAAGAAAAGTATCCACTCGAAACGATAAACAGAATTGCAACGTTTTCTGATCCGTATAATTATTCAAGTGTCGCTTGGTTACAGAATTTAATATTTAACCGAATCAAATAATTAACGAAGTAATGATATATTTTATTCATACAAAAAGTAAAGGAAGTTGGAAGAAAACGAAATTGCGCACGATTCAATTTGTTCGCTGATGTGAATTCGATTTTAAAGATGTAAAGAGGAAAGCTGCATACTTTTGAGACGTACTGCTATGTTAAATATGATTTATGCAATTGTTGCAATAGCTGTCTATGATGTAAACATCGACTAGGTTTTGGTTAAGCTGGGAGTTTTTTACGAGACTCGACTTTCACTTTCGTTATGATATGCAGACAGTCACCGTTTATACATGTGTGTTTGGTAAAACATATCGATCAAACCGGTCGTCAATGTGATGTCTGGTTACACATGATACGAACTCGGGTAAACGTACGCGTGACAATTATCGAATTTATTATTGATACTTAAGGTTTGACATAAGTTGTAAAAACACCACAAACGAAACATACACACTCTTTATCACATCACCCTTAATCATGATTAGCTCCAACTCGCGACCTCTGTCAGAATTGTACAAATAATTTTTGGTCATTTTTTTTTTATTTCTCTAAAAAAAAATCGTAAACAGAAAACGAATATTCTTATTCGAAAACAGTATTCGAATATTCGTCCTTTTTTCGAATATTCGTCCGTTTTTCGAATATTTCCCATCCCTAGAATATTAACGCATAAATTACATCTTTCCTTCGTACATTACAACTTGCATCCGTTCATTCTCATCTTGCATTCGTACATTCACATCTTGCATTCGTACATTCACATCTTGCATTCGTACATTCACATCTTGCTTTGTGACATTCACATCTTGCTTTTTGACTTTCACATCTTGCTTTGTGACGTGCACATCATGCTTTGTACATCTTGCGTTGTGACATGCACATCTTGCTTCCGTACATTTACATTTTGCGTTCATACATTCAATATTACATTCGGTTATCTGACATTAGGATCGTCCTTGAACATTTTGCTTGATGGCATGATGCATTTTTTTAATTAATGTTTTAGCCTTATTTCAAATTCTTCGCTAGATCGGCGATTCATCGTCTAACTGTAAACAAATAATAGAACATGTCACAGAACAGAACGCGACCAACACGGTTTTTGACAGCAGAAGGCGCATGTTCGGAAACAAAATAAATTTGACTGTCGACCTACGACCGACGAGCCAGGTCAACACTTTCTCAACATAAGTTTGACTGTCGACCTACGACCTACGCGCCAGGTCAACACTTTCTGAAAATAAATGTGAGTGTCAACCTACGACCTACGAGCCAGGTCGACACTTTCTGAAAATAAATGTGAGTGTCGACCTACGACCTACGAGCCAGGTCGACAATTTCTGAAAATAAATGTGACTGTCGACCTACGACCTACGCGCCAGGTCAACACTTTCTGAACATAAGTTTGACTGTCGACCTACGACCTACGCGCCAGATCAACACTATCTTAATGTAAATTTGACTGTCGACCTACGACATACGCGCCAAGTCAACACTTTCTGAACATAAGTTTGACTGTCGACCTACGACCTACGCACCAGATCAACACTTTCTGAAAATAAGTTTGACTGTCGACCTACGACCTACGCACCAGATCAACACTAAATAAATAAACAAATAATAGAACATGTCACAGAACAGAACGCGACCAACACGGTTTTTGACAGCAGAAGGCGCATGTTTGGAAACAAAATAAATTTGACTGTCGACCTACGACCGACGAGCCAGGTCAACACTTTCTCAACATAAGTTTGACTGTCGACCTACGACCTACGCGCCAGATCAACACTTTCTGAAAATAAATGTGAGTGTCGACCTACGACCTACGAGCCAGGTCAACACTTTCTCAACATAAGTTTGACTGTCGACCTACGACCTACGCGCCAGGTCAACACTTTCTGAAAATAAATGTGAGTGTCGACCTACGACCTACGCGCCAGGTCGACACTTTCTGAAGATAAATTTGAGTGTCGACCTACGAACTACGACCTACGTGCTAACTTCACACACCTTATCTTCAAAGTATATTTGAGAGTCATTTACGGAAATTGCCGACAACACACACGTAGCGCCACCTGTTAGCATAATTTGGTTGTCGCGTCATTATTACACCAGGTGTCGCATCGTATTATGCCTTCTGTATTATGCTGTTTACATTCGGCTTTCTAAATTCGGCTATTCGTCATTGTTACTGCTATGCACACTGACATTTGTCATTCGTAAAGAGGAAGGCGTTATTGAAATTAGACTATAAACATGAATTCATCTCATCAAATTAATATTAATTGATGGTGTTAAATAACGAGAATAACAGACAATATTTATTGCAATATGTGCATATCACATAGCAAGACATAAAGCAAGATGTGCATGTCACAAAGCAAGATGTACAAAGCAAGATGTGCATGTCACAACGCAAGATATGCATGTCACAACGCAAGATGTACAAAGCATGATGTGCAAGTCACAAAGCAAGATGTGAATGTCACAAAGCAAGATGTGAATATACGAATGCAAGATGTAAATGTACGAATGCAAGTTGTAATGTACGAAGGAAACATGCAATGTATGCGTTAATACCCTTCCATAGAGATTTGTATCGCCGGCGATGGTCTTGTTTACACATAGAAACGACTGGTGCATCTATATAATTTGAGCACTCATGGTTGAAAAATAGACAAATATATTCGCACAGATAACCAACCTACAGGTTTATGTTGTCGGATGCGATTTAGGTTATATATGTTGATGTATCGCATACAATGTTTCAATGAAACGTGAAACGTCCAAACCTGAGCATAACATTGAACCAATTAGATGATATAGTTGTGTAATTTAATCAGTGTTTTAAGTTAAGCCCTATCTAGTACCACTAACCATCGTTTAATATTTATTTCCGCTCTCTGTCTCATAGGGTTCGAAAAGACCGTGTGAATAACGAAAACGACACACGTACCAGTCGCCGCTTTTCTTGAGGTTATTATCACTTTTAAAGAATTAAAAAACAAACATTGATCACGTAAACCGTTTCCCACAAAAAAATAAATTTGCAACGGACGGCACTGAAAATGAATGGGCAAAAATGTGAACATTCTCCATAAACGAGATTTATTATTTTATAAAGTTGAAAACATTGAAGCAAGGGGAGAAATCTTTCTTTAGTCACGATGTTTAATGCAAAAGTCGGCTGCTGCAAATGCATCAAAAATACGTCTGAAATTAGGAAAGGGTTAAAGATTAAAAAACACATGATTATGTAACATTAAGATTGAATGGGCAAAAATAAATAATCGGCGAAATGGCAAGATTACCCATTTGCAGTTTCCTATCTGTTCCACAATGCTACCAAAGAACCCTACTTCAAATAAATAGTTAACAAAAACAATGTTACTTGTAGCACAAGCCCGCTATATAACTTACCTGTCTACGACAAGAGCGTCTTGAACAATTACACATGTTGATTTCGTTCTTTGCCAACTTTTTAACAAGGTATTTTAATTGATCAAAATTTACGTGCACAAATTTTAATTCATTATAAAAGCAATTCGTTTACTCTATTTAATTCGTATTTGTGTGTGCGCCGTATGTTATCAATCTCGCCGCGGCTAGACATATTTAAATATTTTGTGAAAAATTAAACTTTCTTGCAAGCTTGTCTTGTAACCTGACTTATTTTCAATCATATATGTGTAGTTATGTGTTGATATGGCATGCTACACATATATGATATATCATGAATATTTATATTTATCTCAGTTTTAATCAGTTTCGGGCAACGTTACTGAGCTACTTTACGTACGCAAACACAGAACAGAGTCATATCGTATAATAAACGAAATGACTTCGTTAACCCTTTTCCACATACGTACATATATTTATTGACTCATGTGCAGTAAACGAAAACATTGTGACAAACGGAGAAACATATTATGATGCTCTCTTCTCTTTTGCTGCAATGTTTTCAACTGTATTTGATTATTATACTACAAGTTATAGGAAGTGTTCATATATTTGCATAGATGTAGTTTGCGCGTGTCCTAATGTCGCCTGGTCGCTATGTTTTTCTACGAAGTATATGGCTTGAAAATGATGTAGATGGACACTGAAGGAATGTTTCTTCTAGAATATCTTGAATTCAGACAAGCACTTGTATAAGAATGGAATTTAAAAGTATCGTTATGTTACCCCTTTTCTGATGCCGCCTTATCCCATGTTTCACAACCAATCGAAATTGCTTGAACACATTTTCTTTTTGTAGAGGGTCACCCAAGGAACATTTCTAACAAATACTCTTGGAATCAGACAAGTTGACTTACAGGAGATTTCTTTTACTAAATAAATTTCAAAACATTGTGAAAAACATTGTGAAAAATGGAGAAATTACTCATCTGAGCCATTTCTACTTTGGTCTAAAAAATATCAACAGTCGTCTGCTGCAAATCCGTCTATATGTTGGAAAGGAGGGTTAAATTATTGTGCATCGTATCATTAAAACAATTTAAAATAACGCCGTTTTTAACAATTTCTCAGTCATATCACGGCGGCCAGTTCACCTAATCATGTGTTTCCTGGTTTTCTCAAACCAGTACTTCACACAACAATCTTCCCAAGCAACTGGGAATTCGAGCCGGGATTCGAACTCACGACCCCTGGATTGTCTGCCCGCGTCGTTACCGACTGAGCTACCGGGGATTGATATTTAAACAAATATTCCTATACTACGCCTATTCAAACTAGTCTTTCGCTATTGTTTATATGTAAATTTAACATAATTATTTACGATAGAAAAAATTTGCCTGAATGTAATAAAATATATTGTATAACTATTGTATTGTATAAATCATGAATTGAGAATGTATGTGAAATTAGCTGTAGCTTTCGTATAA
Source organism: Serripes groenlandicus (assembly GCA_031761405.1). Lineage (NCBI taxonomy): Eukaryota > Metazoa > Mollusca > Bivalvia > Cardiida > Cardiidae > Serripes > Serripes groenlandicus. Next base: position 103,743,498 of record JASEVX010000002.1, read on the forward strand.
AAATAAAACTTTAAAAATATGTATGAGTTGTGCCATGGCCAATGGATTTAATAAATGGAGACCGCCTCGGTAGTGTAGTGGTCGAGTGTCCGCCTCTGTGCGGGAGGTCGTGGTTTCGATCCCCGACCGGGTCATACCAAATACTTTAAACTGGTAGTAATGGCTGACTTTATTGGGGCTCAGGGTTGCGGGGTTAGCATTACGACTGACTGACTGGTATCAGGATAAACGGACCAGTAGTACTGGTACCTTCCCCTGAAACGCCCAGATATAACTGACAAATTGATTAAAATAGATGAAAACAGTAATAAAATCCTTCAACTACCAGGATATGTTTTTTTGTGATAGAGATTTTCGCCCCTATCCCATTCCTAGCATGCTTTTCGAAAAGTCGACTTACTGCAACCAAGCCGCGCAATTGTCTTCATTCGTGAAATTTGACTTTTGACAGAAAATCTGTGTTTGGTTTGTATTGGTAAGTCATGATAGTGGATACGGGTTTAACCATTTCCCACATAAACAAATCAGCAGCAGACGACTTTGAAATTATCAATTACAAAATATAAGAAATCTATATAAATGAGCGTATGATAATTGAACAATTTTGAAATTATTGGGGCAAATGCAGATATTGCTCATTATGAGCAATTCCTCCTTTTGCCACAATGATTTCTATGATGTTTAACCCGACATACTTTGAAATCATCACGTACAAAATCTCTATAAATGACTATAAATGATAGCAAGATAATTGAAAAAGAGTTGAAATTATTGTGGCAAAAGGAGCAATTGAAAATCAAAGCTGTCGGATAAAAAACTAACAATCTCGAGTGGAAGAAAATAATGAGAACTCTTGTCGTGATTAGCATTCAGAAATTCAAGGAAATGTATTTCAATGTTCACGTAATCCGAAAGACTGACAAGAGAGAAAATGTGGGCACGTCTACAATGTTCGTACAGACAACATTAATCCTAAAGCGGCCAATCTTACACTGTTAAGTTTTTCAATGAAACAATCAATGTACAGTCCAATTGGTGCACATGGTAAAGTCAATATTTTGCTAACCATTTCCTTAAAACATGAGCATTTTAAAGCTGCAGCAGCAGACGACTTTTGAAAACATTGTGACAAAATGAGAAATTTGCTCATGTGGAATGTATCCTTTTGCTATAAAGTAGACTATAGATGAATAGTACTGGCTTCTGTGTTAGCTCCTAATTTTATTCGGGAACCAGAGTCGGTGCGCGGCCGCTTACGACATTTACAAACTGGACTAAATTGAGATCGATTTAAAACGCGTTGGTGAATAGTTTATACGGAATAAATCTTAATCGCCGGGAATCCCAAAAGTGGACTAAATAGATTTAGTCAAAAATCTAAATTTAAAAGTTTAGTGAATACGGGCCCTGGCTTCTTCCTCTAATTACTGCGTAATATATCATAGGATGTAAGGAACCAGACTTTGTTTTAGTTCCCGGTTTGACATACTATTGAAATGATAAAGCGTATGAGGCAGGTAATCAATCTAGTGAAATGGTTCACTATTTTACTGTTTAGACCCGATACAGTATGAATTTCGCTTAACTAAAAATGTACATACATTAAATTAGTATACCGGCCTTTGTCCTTTTTTTTAATTCTTAAAACTCACACATGTATATAGAGTGTAAAAGGGATGTTTTAAAAATAATTTACCTTAAAGTAATATACTTAGTAAGGACAAAGAGAAATCCCGATATGTGGTCACACTGACAGTTCTAAATATCTCCTTGTGCTAAAATTCGAAGCATTTCAATTACATAATTCTTTCACAGAGAGAGCGCGTCCTATTGTTTATACAGTCCATGATAGAATGGTTAAAACGATCTCACAGCTACTGGCGATTTGTTCGTAAAACAAGGCGCGTTTTGTGTTAAATATTCTCATATGTCGCTGGAAAAGATATTTTCCCATTATTCAGTTTGTCTGTCTGTCAGTATGCTGACCCAACTAGGAAATATAAATTCAATCTACAAATTAGAGATTAGTTAATTTCAACATACACTCGAGTTATAACCGCAAGGTCAATAATTATTTTATAAGTGAGACGCTTCAAGCGGTTTTGGGACTTAGATTATAATGTATTTGCATTTGCGTAAATTGAAGACTCAGCGTCCGACAACATGTAATCTAGTCCTAGATGTACAATGTATCTGTTGACAAATAAACAAGAAATGAAGTCTAAATAGGGTTTTGTCAATTGACCTTGTACGGTCCCGTTTCGGAGATTCAATTAAACTTCAAATCGCTAGATGCGGCTCATATGTGATAACACATACATTTCAAATACCATAACATCTTAACCCAATCCTAAACACAGACGTGTTTTGACGCATCGAACCAGTCTTCTGTAATCAATACTTTATGCGTTGTCTCTGTCTGTAAAGCTTGGAGGCATTATCCGGCGTCCGGCCGGCTGTCTGCCTGAATGTGCATTCGTCCGTCCGTCAGGGTTTTCATTTATTGGTCAAAACGTTGTTTCTGTTTGGCAGATTCATTTCAAAGTGGTCACACTTATAAATACCGTGTGGTCAGGAGAACGGCAAAATACTAGGTACATAACTCTGGTCTGCTTTTTATAGTTATCTCCATTTTTCCTTATTTAGTTCAGCCATTGTCTCAATTATTTTCCATTGTATTCATTTCAAACTTGGTTTGTAGGTAACTTACGACCTACAGATGTGCAGTGCACAATAACCATAACTTTAGCATGCTGTGTTTAGAGTGTGTATATTTGTGACCTTCCATGTTCTCATTTATTATATGATGTTCGCATGCAACACATGCATCCCGTGAAATGCTCTTGTGCAATCTGTGTTGTTTCAAACATTTTTGGTTTGGTTTCTTTAAAGGTCGATGATTCATTGTTTCAACAATGTTTGTCCATATTAACTATGCCATATATTTTCACCTTACACATGCTCCTATAGCATCGGTACTTTCATCGCTTTGATTTTACATATTTAGATTGAAGAGAAATTATATTCTTCATAAAGTGTTATTTATCCTTTCTACATCAAGAATTCACAAAAGAAAGAGATGGGGAAAGGAGGAATTAGTAGAGTCCATGCTGGGATTGTTAAGTGATATCTGCTCTCTGACACTCATTCTAGGGTATCACTAAACAGAGTCTGGTAGAGTCCGGTAGAGTCTGGTAGAGTCTGGTCGTCAAATATCCCATTATATCACTGTTTTGTTGTGTTTTTGTATTGAAATGAATGAAATAACGTGTTATTGTATCATACAAATAAAAAAAAAAAAGGTATTTGCCTATTTTAGTTCATTTTCGAGTGAATATAGATATATTATATGCGTGAACACGGACACTGGTAGAGTCTGGTCATTATTAAGCAATAACCCAGCTAGCAATCTATATGGGACCCATATGGGTCCCTTATGGGCACCTACATGGGTCCCATATCGGCTGCCCATATGGGACCCAGGTGGGAAGTGCAACCGGGTTCCACATGGGTCCCATATGGGCTGCCCCATAAACATGCAATATGGGACCCATATGGGTCCCACATGGGCAGCCCTTTTTCTCAATATGGGTCCCTCATGGGCAGCCCAGATATTTCCATTTTGGGCAGATCTTGCATTTCTTGAATTGCATTTATTTCAATTTTTAAGTTTGCTGGACTTTCAATAAACAACCACTTGTCAGAAACATCGGATACAAACATGCGAAATTCTTTAAGCTGGAATGTAACAGAAGGTGCATGATTCTTGTACTTCCATTTTAATATTTTTATGTTTTAACTCTTTCTTTGTCCTGGAACAGAGAGATATTATGGCGCAAACGACTATATTATAATATTATCCTGCAAGAAAACAACACACTCTATGCTTTAACACTAAAATTGTATTAAGTAATCTCCTGTATGGTTCATATAAAGGCATGCATATAATCAGAATAAGAAATAAATCAAAATTCAACTTAAATGTAAACAAAGAAACATTTAAATATTATGACAGCGGAATTCACGTCTGCGCATGCTCGAAATTTATTTTATTTTTAATCATGCGATGATTAAATTCTTGATAATAACTATGTCTAAATGATACATTATATATTTTAATTCATAAAAATTAAAACCTATATTAAATATAAAATAAATTAATTTCGCGCACCTGTTCAGGGGTGTTGACGTTTATCGGGAAGCCCACATGGGTTGTAAAATATACGCGTATGTGTTGAATTACTATTTTTAAATAAAATAATAACAGTATAGATCAAGGTAGTCACATACTAGCTCAAAGTAAATGTTTTTTAAATAAATAAATAAATAAATATTCGTTTTTCCTAAAAGTGCTGTAATATGGGACCCATCTGGGACCCTTATGGGCAAACCCACATGGGCTTGCCCACAAAGCTCCCATATGGGTCCAATATGGGCATACCCATATGGGCTTGCCCAGAAATAGCCCATATGGGACCCATATATGCATGTTTGCTGGGAAATACAAAGTTTTATACGATTTTTAAGTTATAAAAAGTTTAATTTGATTTATATGTGTCATATTATATATTTATTTCTTATATTATTTCAGCTGATAATCGGCAAAATAGTGGAAGATTGAGGATTTTTAACGATAACATTGTGTTTCGTAAATCAAAATGGCTGACGTGAAATTTCCGTTTATAATGCGGCCCTATCGTACATCCTGAACAAGTAATACACTAAATTCTCTCTCTATTATGGGCCAACTAATTGATTATAGGTGTGATCAACAGATTAGTGTTATAATTACCAAGATAGATTTTAAATGTATGAAAACTACTAGATTGGAATAATTTTATGTTTTATATGTCATTAACATTAATCAAACCAAATGCTTAGAGAGCTATATACTTACTTAAAAGTAATTCATATCAAATTGCAGGATAAATTGAGTGACATCGACCAGAGTACATTATTTTTTTGTTCCGACGAAGAGTTTTCGACTTGTAAAGCCGTTGACATATGTTTTCAACAAGCCACAAGAGTTCTTTGCGCGAAACATTTGAAGGATAATTCGGTAAATAAACTCAGTAAGTGTCTTCCTCAACCGGAGGTTAACCGCATTATTTGTAAACTCTTCGGTCCTTATGGTATCTTAAGTGCTGAAACTGCAACCTCATTCACATAAATGAACCAAGAAGTATCCAATACACATCCAAATTTGACATATTTACAACGGATACTTACCAATTTGGAGAAGCATATGTTTCTCCCCAAACTCAAACATCCCTGGCTCCCACAACAATGGTTTAATAATGCAAATGAGTCGTACAACCATGTTATCAAAAGGACGACAAACTGGGTAGTCCAGAAATTGCCCGACATGATAGAAAAATTACAAGAACTTGAACAGTGTCAAACTCTTGATGTGAGAGGCGCATTGCACGACTCGGGTAAATATTGTTTGGCGACACAAGCGTCGGTGCTACATGTATCTCATGCTACATGGACACAGTTAAATCCTGACCAGAGATCAAGGCGATTTATGAAATTATTGAACTTTAAGTCGCATCACATTTCAAAAATCACATCAACAGATAAGCAACTAACATTACCCTCCATTACGAGAATTGCACGAAAACTCGGCACGCGCAAACGCCTTAAAAATTGCAAAACATACACAATTGAAAATAAAAAACACAGATTGTATTGAAACACATTCATGTAAAAAGGACTGCATATTTAAGTTGCAAACCAACAACAATATATTTTTTATCAATCATTCGTTAATACCTGTATGTCAGTAGTACATTCGACATTTTCAACAATAATTCCTCTATATCTGTCTAAAATGTTAACGCTAGGACAAGGTTTAAATTTGAGTACTGGTTATGTCACCAGGAAGTAGACATAAAGAAGCGGAAAATATAAACCAAAAACAATGAATAAAAATTCCAAAAAATGGAGCTCTGTGTTGGGTCTTTTTTGTTAACCTAAAATGAGATCACGTCACCAATTAGAAACGAATTGAATCAAACACACCTAAATCTTGAGGATACAAAATAAACCGGCATACATCTGTTAGAGATTCGGGTTGAGACAAATGCGTTAAGGGAGAATTCCTAGTTTGTCCTTTGCGTATCACTCGATTTAATAGCGAGCTGGCAGGGGAAGGGCTCTATATTGACTTATAGGTTTCGCGGGTAATGTTGGCCCCAGGTTCACATGTCGGCAATGTCTGCATGCTAAACAAGCGCTGCGAGCACCCTAAGCTAGCACACTCAACAGTGGTGCATACACGGCCGGTAGCTGGGTGGTGCTGCTGCTCGGCCATGCTTTGAATCTCTATCAAATGAATGTACATAGAACCAACATCATAGAAAAAAAAAATAACAAAATGGAGCTCTGTGTAGGGTCTTTTACGGCCCGGGTCCTCGTCAGGCGCACGGGCTCTATTTTGGTAATCTAAAATGGAAACCATAGAATAAAATTCCCAAAATGATATAATATAGATCCAAACATTAAATTTTGGGCCATGAGAGAGTTCCTCCACGTGGTGTGGCCTGGATACAATATTTCGCAAAATGCATTTTATGAACTATATCAGGATATATATTTATTTTTCAAGTTAAAATATTTTTGCATATTTTTAAAAAAAAAATGCAAATATGGTGATTCAATTTTTGCGGAATGTAGTAACTACACACTCTCTTTAATTTATATGAATTACTTTTAAGTAAGTATATAGCTCTCTAAGTATTTGGTTTAATTAACTTTAATGACATATAAAACATAAAATTATTCCAATCTAGTAGTTTTCATACATTTAAAATCTTGTTATTGTTATAATATGATTATAACACTAATCTGTTGATCACACCAAATCAATTAGTTGACGCATAATAAAGAGAAAATTCAGTGTATTACTCGTTCAGGATGTGCGATATTGCCGCATTATAAACATAAATTTCACGTCAGCCATTTTGATTTACGAAACACAATGTTATCGTTAAAAATCCTCAATCTTCCACTATTTTCCCGATTATCAGCTGAAATAATATAAGAAATAGATATATAATATGACACATGTAAATCAAATTAAACTTTTTATAACTTAAAAATCGTATAAAACTTTGTATTTATTGCTTAATAATGACCAGACTCTACCAGTGTCCGTGTTCACGCATATAATATTTCTATATTCACTCGAAAATGAACTGAAATAGGCAAATACCATTTTTATTTATATTTATATGATACAACAACACGTTATTTCATTCATTTCAACACAAAAACACAACAAAAACAGTGATATAATGGGATATTTGACGACCAGACTCTACCGGACTCTACCAGACTCTACCAGACTCTGTTTAGTGACACCGCTCATTCTATACTGACACCAAGGAATATATTAACAGTGTACTACTTTCCCTACATGTACCTTGGTTACGCGTGTCTGCTACAGAATGTAGAATGTCGAAAAAAAACACCTGTTTCAATATACATGTATAACAATCAGATAACAGGCTCACGAGGGGGAGTTGAAATTCCCCTTATCTACGTTATCAAATAAATACGTACACTTAAATTAAATAAACAGTTCACTTTAAACGCACGTACACCCATCCAGGTACTAACCGCGATGAACGTTACATGTATACGTGGTATAATCTTCAGTATTTTTTCAACTTTCTATAAATAGCATGTCAGCTGACATTGTTGGGTCGACATTGTTTACGCCATGTGACCAATGGAATCATGTGATCATTGTAGGATAGTAATACACATGCACTGTGTGATTGTCACGGGTCTATTTACAGGTTGTGAAATTCGGTACGTACAAACGGTACAAGTTCTAGCGGTAAGGCTTATAACGTTGAGTATAAAGTTACACTTACATATAAGAGCTATGCAGTTAATGGATGAGGAAGTCTCTGTATTACAGTATTAACACATGATACTGATGATACATGATTATGATGTTAGTGGTTTATTTACCGTCTATACATGTATGTATATTTCACCTGAATTTACTCTGTACAATTGTAGTCCATTATTTGGACATTACATATTGGATTATAACATGGACTATTTATTAGAAGCCCAGGTTGTTACGACCATCAAACTACTCACAATAGCGTTCATTTCTGAGCACAGAGAAAGGTCAGTGTCTTGTTCTGTTCATATTGTAGTCCTATAACATAAGACTCTGTTGACAAGCTCGAGCTTGTGAGAGGTCATATATTATAGGACTATTCATATTGGTGATGCATCTGTAGCCAGGAGCGTAGCTTTGCAATTAGTCTCAATATATCGCCGTTACATATTGCATTGTCTCAATATATCGCCGTTACATATTGCATTTTATCACATGACAATGCTTGTATCCGATGTAATATAGCCATTACGTATTTCTTTTTATTATATGCCTGTACATTTTCCGGTGGAAATACATGCAGATTGACATGCGCAAATACACCACGACAGATTAAAATTCCGTATCTACATGCGGTGTAAATACAAGATTGTGACGTCAGACAGTGCGCGGAATACTTTCAGCGAGGTATTCCCAATAAACAATGTATTGAATCTGTATATTTAATAGTTTTTTCGCTCTTCATAGATCGTAGGTATATAATAAAAGGAATATTACGTTGCGGGAGCGATAAATGGGTACGTATTGCACGACTCGTAGCGTGGGAAAATCCATATCTTACTCGACCTTCGGTCTCGTAAGATATCGATTTTTCCACGCTACTTGTCGTGCAATACAAACCCTTTTATCGCTCCCGCAACGTAATATTCCGTATATATACAACGTGTGTAATATAAGATGAACTTATACTTGGAAAATGACGTCACGTCAGCGTTTTGACGTCATACTTTAGTCACTTTGGCGCCAAAACCCGTAAATTTCATCTAGAAATATTGTGAACATTAAGTACATTTTTATCGAAATACGCCTCATAAGTCACTTTATGTGATAGATATAATATCTCATGAGTGTTATTTATTATTACTTTTAATAAACTAAGCTGAATATGACCTCGGCATAATTATTTGTGGCATTGTTATACGGTTTACTGACGAAATTAAAATAGCTTTGGAAAACCCGATTTTCTTTGAGTGTTTCGTCAAGTGATAAAAAGAATCTGACATTCGTTGTCATTTCATATAAATTTTTATCAAACTCGTCCAAGATATTTGTTATTTAAATTAAAAGCTCGCCACAGGCTCGCTTAATAACAAAAAATCTTGAACTCGTTTAATAAAACTTTATATGAAATGACAACTCATGTCAGATCCTATATGTAACTACTAGGATGCGAACAGTCAAAATAAAAAATCGCATTCCTAGTACAGAAACCTGGACTACTTTGCAATAATCAATGTGTAGGCCGTCTCGTGAGAAAATCAACATTGTAGACTCTGCGTAAAGTATCGACCCGGATCAGCCTAAGCATGCCACACAGGCCTACCCGGATAGAATCTTTTTGCCTCCTGTTGATTTTCTGTTTCAGGAATAACTACTCTATACATCTATCCCCCTAAGACTGAATGTGTCATCCGGATCAGTCTGTGCGGACAGCGCAGGCTGATCTGGTCGATACATTACGCAGATGCCTATCGCCGCAGCTGCATTTTGGGGCATTTTGAGAAAAAATGTGTAGAAGCTACGCCCTTGGCAGCAGACAACTTTTAAAAATATTAAGGTAACAAATGTGGAAATTTCTTGATATGATTAATTTCTCCTTTTGCTACAATGATTTGAAATGCATTCATTCAATGATTATTCTTGAATGGTTTAACTTTTAAAATTCATTTTTCCATAGCTTTTTGCCTAGATGTATTCAAAGTAGTTGGACGCAGATTTGTTGTATCTGGGAAAGCTTTTCTTTACACATATATGTATGCATTACCACATTCATGAGTCTGAGGCATTCTTTGTTCTTAAAACAAGCTTTCTGATGTCACTGTAGTCCTGCATGGAAAAACATCGCTTATGCTCATTTTTATGGGGGGGATTCCCAGCTATGCTGAATACCTCCGTATATTGTCATGCCCAGCTTTCAGGAAGTGTAAATTTGTAAATAATTTGTGCTGCCCTCTGTTTTTTTCAAAATGGACATTTTTTCTTGATTGTCCAGGGATCAGTTAAATACGTTTCACAACAAGTTAAACAGTATGCACATTATACAAAGTAAACATACACAATGTAAAATTTGAATTCATGAAGTTGTATACATAATTTGGAAATTTAAGTTAGACATAAGGATCTAAAATGTTTCTTTTAAATATATGGAAAACGAGAAGCTTGAAAGCGGGTAGCTCAAAAACCATTTGAGAAAATCCATGCAATGAAAATTACGGAAATACGGCTGTCGTGCATCGTCAACATTTTCCCTTGTTAACACTTTACAGGCTGCATTTTGCATCGGATCTTCATGAAAGTTTATCAGAACATTCAACTCCATCAAATCTTGGACAAGTTCAAAACTAGTAAAAAACTAGGTCACTAGGTCAAATTAAAGGAAAATCTTGTTAACACTAGAGGCCACATTTTCAACTTGAGCATTTTGAAACTTTATCAGAATGTTTGTCTTGATGATGTAAGTCAAGTTCGAATTTCAGCAGTTTGAAATTGTGTCAGAATTTTTGTATTAATGATTTCTAGGTCAAGTTCAAATGTGGGTCATATTGGTTCAGAAACTAGGTCACTAGGTCAAATTGAAGGAAAAACACTGTAGAAGCCGCTTTTTTCACTAAGGCAGCTTGAAATTTGGTAAGAATGTTTATCTAAATGATATCTAGGCCGAGTTCGAATATGGGCCAAGCTGGGTCAAAACTAGGTCACTAGGCCCAATTGATTGGAAATCTTGTTAACACTCTAGAGGCCTTATTTTCAACTTGAGCATGTTGAAACTTTATCAGAATGTTTGTCTTGATAATATGTAGGTCAAGTTCGAACATGGCTTATGATGGGTCAAAAAGTAGGTCACTAGATCAAATTGAATGGAATTTTGTTAATACTTTGGAGGCCTTCTTTTCAACTTGAGCATGTTTAAACTTTATCAGAATGTTTGTCTTGATGATATGTAGGTCACATTCGAACATGGGTCATGATGGGTCAAAAAGTAGATCACTAGGTCAAATTGAAGGAAAAACATGTTAACACGCTAGAGGCCGCAATTTTTACTTCAGCAGTTTTAAATTTTGTCAGAATGTTTGTAATAAGGATATCTAGGTCAAGTTTGAATATGGGTCATATTGGGTTAGAAACTAGGTTACTAGGCCAAATTGAAGGAAAATCTTGTTATTACTGTAGAAGCCGCATTTTATGCTAAGGCAGCTTGAACTTTAGTCAAAATGTTTATCTATATGATATCTAGGCCAAGTTTGAATATGGGTCAAGTCAGGTCAAAACTAGGTCACTAAGCCAAATTGAATGGAAATCTTGTTAACACTCTAGAGGCCTTATTTTCAATTTGAGCATGTTGAAACTTTATCAGAATGTTTGTCTTGATGATATGTAGGTCAAGTTCGAACATGGCTTATGATGGGTCAAAAAGTAGGTCACTAGGTCAAATTGAAGGGAAAGCTTGTTAACACTCTAGAGGTTGCAATTTTTGCTCAGCAGTTTGAAATTTTGTCAGAATATTTGTATTAATGATATCCAGGTCAAGGTCGAAGGTTGGATCAGAAACTAGGTCACCAGGCCAAATTGAAGGAAAATCTTGTTAACTCTGTAGAAGCAACTGTTTTGGCTACAGAAGCTTGAAATTTGGTCAGATTACTATCTAAATGATATATATGTCAAGGTTGAATATGGGTCATGCCAGGTTAAAAACTAGGTCACTAGGCCAAATTGAAGGAAAATCTTGTTAACACTCTGGTTACTGCATTTTTAGCTTGAGCATGTTGAAACTTTATCAGAATGTTTTTCTTGATGATATCTAGGTCAAGTTCTAACATGGGTCATGTTGGGTCAAAAAGTAGGTCACTAGGTCAAATTGAAGGAAAATCTAGTTAACACTCTAAAGCTAACATCCCCCGCATTTGAGTACTTTCAGTACTTTGATTTATTTTGTTATTATCCTGCATTCTGTTGCACAATAAATTACAGATGATAAAACGAGCAACAGAAAGTCTAAATTTGATGGACTAATGTCACTGCAGCAGATAACTAGTGAACGGGAGAAACAGCACAAAACAAGCTATTTCTCCTTTTGCCACAATGTTTTTAACTTTTGTTATTAAATTATGCTTTGATTTACAGAGATTTTCCACAGTTAGGCTAAGTTATAAGTTGCCTGCTGCAAAATAGATATGTATGTGGATTTTTTTAAAACCTCTCAGTAATAGACCATTGCATTTAAAATCTCTATTAACTCTTTCCCACATTTCTTTCTGACGCCTCTGCAGCAGACGACTTTAGATTACTTTGTGACGAAAGAAAAAATTGCTCAAAACAAGAGATTTCTCCTTTTGGAACAATATTTTCAATTCTATTCAATAAGCATAATAATTATGTTTTTATTTTGTCTGCTGGCCTGCAGATTTGTTGTATGTGGGAAAGGGTTAAAGAATTTCTTAATAGCTCTTCTAGGCATTTAAAATCAGGAAGTTCACGAATAAGAATACTAGTAAATGCTAATTCATATGTGTTTTCAATTCTGACAATGATTGATTAAGTATCATTCCCATGATCATTCATATTATATGTTAAGTATTTGAATGTATATACAATTTGTAATTCAATTATAGATAACAATAGAAAGATGTTAAACCCTTTCCCAAGTAGAAATAATCAGCAGCAGACGACTTGAAATCATTTTGGATAAAATATGGCAAGAACTCTATTAACCCTTTCCCTCATACGACAATTCTGCAGCAGACGACTTTGAACGTATTTTGTCAAAACATAGAAAATCTCCATAATTGAATGGATAACCTATGACGAAGATTGGAAAACATTGTGGCAAAAGGAGAAATTGCACGTTCTGTGCAATTTCTTCTTTTGTCACTTTGTTTTCAAAAAGCTGTCTGCTGCAGAGGCGTCAGAAAGCGTCTATATGAGGGAAAGGGTTAATATAAATAAAAACTTAATCATTGAATAAAGTTGACTACATTGCGGCCAAATTAAAAAATCGCTCATCATGGGCAGTTTCTTTTTTTTGTCACAATGTTTTCAAAAGTAATCTTCTGCAGAGGAGTCAGAAAGTGTCAGTATATAAGAAAAAGGGTAAAATGTTAATGCTTATACAATCAAATCGTCAATAGCTGAACACTTTTCCCTATTTCACAAACCTGTCAAAATTGTTACACTTTTTATCACTGTTTATCTTAAGTTTTAGTGGAGCCCCGTTACTCACTCTGTAATGATGTGGGCTGTCAATCCAGGGGTTGTAAGTTTGAACCCTAGCTCAGCCAACATTCATTCCGACATTTGACAAATAGTCCTTCGTCCTCCACCAATGGGCTATCATTCTATGTGGAAAGGCAGCCAGTTGCTTAAAAAGTATGTTGTATGAAGTACTGGTGTGAGTATGAGTAGGGGAGCTGGCAGCCGTAATATTAAAAATTTGTGATCAATTAATCAATCTTAAGTATTTTGATAATAAATCAGATATGATAATTTCATAATTATAAAGCGGTTATAATCCACTTTAGTAGTATAAAAAACCCACTTTGACCAATAGTTGATAAAATCAGCAAAATGATGGTCACTCCAGTTCTTTTAGTATCGGACTCGTTCCAAAAGGAATGAAAAACATCGCTGAAATTTGTACCACTAGTGCCGTATAATCGGCCTATAATAACCCTGTCCCTCATAGAGATGCTTTCACGTCTGCAGCAGACGGCTTTTTGAAAACATAGTGACAAAAGAAGAAATTGCTCAAGATAAGCAATTTCTCCTTTTGCCACAATGTTTTCGACTTTTAGTCATGTTATCCATTCAATTATAGAGATTTTCTATTTTATGACAAAATAAGTTCAAAATCGTCTGCTACAGAATTGTCGTAACTATGAGGGAAAGGGATAAGGTCTCTTTACCATTGAATTCTTTTACTCAGTAATATTGGATTTTGTTCAAACATGTTTATTTTTATCATGTACATAATTGAATGGATAACCTATGACTTAAAGTGGAAAACATTGTGGCAAAAGGAGAAATTGCACTTTTTGTGCAATTTCTTCTTTTGTCACTATGTTTTCAAAAAGCCAATGTTTATTTTTATCATGTACATAATTATATGATAATAGTTTCACCAAATTTGTGATTAGGTCTATGAAAATACAAGTTGTGGTATAAGCCTTTCCCTCATACGACAATTCTGCAGCAGACGACTTTGAACGTATTTTGTCAAAACATAGAAAATCTCCATAATTGAATGGATAACCTATGACAAAAAGTGGAAAACATTGTGGCAAAAGGAGAAATTGCACGTTCTGTGCAATTTCTCCTTTTGTCACTATGTTTTCAAAAAGCCGTCTGCTGCAGATGCGTTAGAATGCGTCTGCAGGTGGGAAAGGGATAAGCTTAACCACATTTTAAAGTTTATTACAATACACATCTTTGATGTACATCATATAAATTACTACTTTTGAAAACATTGTGGCAAAAGAAGAAATTGCTCAAAACAAGCAATCTCTCCATTTGCCACAAGGTTTTTTCCACTTTTAGTTCAATTATAGAGATTTTCTATTTTATGACAAAATATGTTCCAAGTCGTCTGCTACAGAATTGATGTAACTATGAGGGAAAGGGAAAAGGTCTCTTTACCATTGAATTTTTTTACTCAGCAATATTGGCCTTTGTTCAAACATGTTTATTTTTATCATGAACTTGATTATATGATAATAGTTTCACCAAATTTGTGATTAGTTCTATGAAAATACAAGTTGTGGTTTAAACTAAACCACATTTTAAAGTTTATGACAATACACATCTTTGATGTACACCAATTAAATTACTACTTCTGGAAACATTGTGACAAAAGTAGAAATTGCTCAAACGAGCAATTTCTCCTTTTGCCATAATGTTTTCAACTGTTTTCAGTAATTACATGTATTATAACTAGGGATGGGAACAAATATTCAAATATTCGAATACTGTTTTCGAATAAGAATATTCGTTTTCTGTTTACGATTTTTTTTTTTAAGAAATAAAAAAAAAGTGACCAAAAATTATTTGTACAATTCTGACAGAGGTCGCGAGTTGGAGCTAATCATGATTAAGGGTGAAGTGATAAAGAGTGTGTATGTTTCGTTTGTGGTGTTTTTACAACTTATGTCAAACCTTAAGTATCAATAATAAATTCGATAATTGTCACGCGTACGTTTACCCGAGTTCGTATCATGTGTAACCAGACATCACCTTGACGACCGGTTTGATCGATATGTTTTACCAAACACACATGTATAAATGGTGACTTTCTGCATATCATAACAAAAGTGAAAGTCAAGTTTCGTAAAACTCCCAGCTTAACCAAAACCTAGTCGATGTTTACATCATAGACAGCTATTGCAACAATTGCATAAATCATATTTAACATAGCAGTACGTCTCAAAAGTATGCAGCTTTCCTCTTTACATCTTTAAAATCGAATTCACATCAGCGAACAAATTGAATCGTGCGCAATTTATTTTTCTTCCAACTTCCTTTGCTGTTTGTATGAATAAAATATATCATTACTTCGTTAATTATTTGATTCGGTTAAATATTAAATTCTGTAACCAAGCGACACCTGAATAGTTATACGGATGAGAAAACATTGCAATTCTGTTTATCGTTTCGATTGGATATCTTTCTTGATATATCTACTTGAAATTCAAATATATCTGTTGAGAAAAAAAACCAGTTGAAATGAAAACATGCAATATATACGTAAACAATAGCTTACACTTATTGCCATTATTTGAAAAAGGAAATGGAAGAGTACCAGCATTCGAATAAACCTGAAATCGGATACCGATTTTTGATATGAAAAACGAATATTCGAATATATTCAAATAAGTAAAACGAATATTCGAATATCGTTTTCAGTATTCGTTCCCATCCCTAATTATAACCTTTATTTAAAGCGATTTTCTGTGGGTTTTTTCTAGATGCTTCTAAAGTCGTCTGCTGCAGATTTGCTGTATATGGGAAAGGGTTAAACCATTATATTTAGTCTATACATGTATATCAAATTGCTTTAGTTTGATAACAATTGCTGGTTTTCCTTATCAATTTCTCCTTTTCCAGCACCTTTTTAAAGAGTCATCAGCTGCAAAACGATCAAAATGTCATTACTCATAATTAGGAATCAGCTAATTAATTGGTTTATCATGTGAGTTTGAATTGCCTCAGGGGCTATTTTCTGTTTTAGAGAAAAGAGGACTAGATAAGGAGGAGTAAACTGGTCTTTCTGCAACAATATCTCTCTCAGGACCCTAAAACCCTATGTTATGGGTACTCAGAAACCTTTTCTCACTGATATGATTCTTTTGAGTACCCACAACATAGGGTTTTAGGGTCATATATAAATGGACTTGTGGATGTTAAAAAATACTCATCTTATCTGGAGATCTGAGTGTAAAACTTTTATGCAAATGAGAAAGGCTAAGCCTTTAACGCTTTCCCACATATAGAAATCTTCAGCAGATGACATTGAAAACATAGTGACAAAAACCTGAAAGATCTCCATAAAAGATAAATAAAGTTGAAAACACTGTGGCCAAAGGAGAAATTGTTCATCATGAGCAATTTCACCTTTGGCTACAATGTTTCCAAAAGTCATCTGCTGCTATTGCGTCAAACAACAATTAACAGCCGAGATCTCATGACCATTTTCACAAAATGTCTTTCAACTTTGTACCAAAATTACTCTGCTATTCAGATGATTTGTAAATGATTCTAATTTACCACCCTTTCTGACATACATCAAATCTGCAGCAGGCGACTTTAACAATGTCTACTCAAACATATGGAAAATCTCAATAATTGTTGGTATTAATTTACTAATTTGCAAAGGAAGAAATTGCATGTTTTGAGCAATTTTTAGCTCAAATTTTTGAAGAAAAGGCTAGCTAATTAATATTTACTACTTGCGTTGGATCCGACGTTGGTGTCACACCTTGGTTACGGTTTTTGTACCAATTCACTTTTTGTGTCAAAACCATTTCAGATATTACTTTGAAACTTACAACATTTATTCACCATCATAACCTCCATCAACAGACAAGAGAACATAACTCTGTCAAGGTTTTTGTAAGAATTATGGCCCTTTTTCGACTAAGAAAATTGGTTAAGTTTTTTGTACCAATTCCATTTATTGTCAAAAGCATTACAGATATTGCTTTGAAACTTAGAACACTTATTCACCATCATTACCTCCATAAACAGACAAGAGTTCATAATTCTGTCAAGGTTTTTGTAAAAATTATGGCCCTTTTTGACTTAGACTTTTGGTTAAGTTTTTTGTACCAATTCACTTTTTTTCAAAACCATTACAGATATTGCTTTGAAACTTACAACACTTTTTCACCATCATTACCTCCATCAACAGACAAGTGTACATAACTCTGTCCATGTTTTTTTAAGAATCATGGACCTTTTTCGTACCACCCCACTTTTTTGAAAAACCATTAGAGATATAGCTTATACACTTACAATACTTATTTACCATCATTACCTCCATCGACAGACAAGAGTACATAACTCTGTCAAGATTTTTGTAAGAATTATGGCCCCTTTTTCGACTTAGAATTTTGTTTTTGTTGTACCGGTACCAATTCACTTTTTTTCAACATCATTACAGATATTGCTTTGAAACTTACAACACTTTTTCACCATCATTACCTCCAACAACAGACAAGAGTACATAACTCTGTCCATGTTTATGTAAGAATTATGGGCCTTTTTTTTATTTAGAATTTTGGTTAAATTTTTCGTACCACCCCACTATTTTCAAAACCATTAGAGATATAGCTTATATATACACTTAAAATACTTATTTACCATCATTACCATCATTACCTCCATCAACTTGATTTAGAATTTGTTGTAAGTTATTCATACCAAATCAATTTCTTTCAAAACAATTAGAGATATAGCTAAAACACTTACAAAAATCTTATACCATCATTACCTCCACCAACAGTACTTTGCTTATAAATAATATGATAAAGTACCTGGTTATATTTTCTGTCCTCCAACAGCTCTTGTTCAATTTGTCACAATGTTTTCAAAAGTCGTCTGCTGCAGATGTGTCAAAATGTGTCTACAAGTGACAGAGAAAGGGTTAATTAAATTAATTAACATATCAGGTAACTGGAATACATGTAATTTACATCATGTGAGTATTAACCTTTCCAAAAAAGATAATAAATCTGTACCAGATGACTCTGAAAACATCTTGGCAAAAACATGGATAATACCTAGAAAGAAAAGCACAACTAGTCAATAGAGGTGAACAATTTGTGGTAAAATGAGAAATTACTCATTATGTGCAACTTATCATTTAAGCACAATGTTTTCAAAGTTGTCTTCTGCAGAAACGTCAAAAGGGTTAATTAAATTACCTCAGGGTTGCAATCATGTGGTTGGTAATACAATTCAAGGGCTTGACGTGAAACGGTTGTAACTAAAAACCTATTTTGAAAACCCTTGTTTAGGGGCAATTCTGACCCTTTTGTAAACAATGCAAATTTAGGTGCCATTGCTCAGAACGAGCAATGGCATCTAAATTTCCATTATTTACCAAGAAACTTAATTTAACGCTTATAAAGACTTTATGGCGAGGTGATTAACCTTGGTAAAAAAATACAAATTTTCGTTACAACTGTTTCACGCCAATCCTTCAACATGCATGTCTTATGCAAATCAACAACCCTAAATTCCTTGAAACAAATTAATTTTGTGGCCTTTGTGCATAAAACTGTGCAGATTTGAAAACAAACAACATCTTTGCAGCTGACTACTTTTGAAATATCTTGACAAGAATATATAGGATATGTCTGAAAATGAAAGAATGGTTATTGAAAAGAGTGTTTGAATTCATCAACAGACTACATGTATATCGCTCTGAATTAAGAGTTCAAACCGCATTGAACAAAACTGGTCAGGGCAGTCAAGTGAACTTAGAAGTATGTCTCTTCAGCCAATTGCTCTTTTTGATTATTGAAAAGAGATGAAAACATTGTTGTAAAAGTTGCATCAAAACACCTGTGCATGTAGGAAAGGGGCCTTAAAATATCATAATAGGTAAATGGTTAATCTTCCCAATGTATACATCTTTTGACCAATCTGCTGCAGACCCCTTTGTGGCAATAGAAGAAATTCTACTTTAATTCTAAGAAAACATTCTTATTTTGTTACAATGGTTTCTATATATCTGTCTGAATGTTTTTAACCCTTTCCCTCATACGGCAATTCTGCAGCAGACGACTTTGAATGTATTTTGTCAAAAAATAGAAAATCTCCATCATTGAATGGATAACCTATGACAAAAAGTGGAAGACATTGTAGCAAAAGGAGAAATTGCATGTTTCCATCATATAGACGCTTTCTGACGCCTCTGCAGCCGACGGCTTTTTGAAAACATAGTGACAAAAGAAGAAATTGCACAAAACGTGCAATTTCTCCTTTTGCCACAATGTTTTCAACTTTTTGTCATAGGTTTTCCATTCAACTATGGAGATTTTCTATGTTTTGACAAAATACGTTCAAAGTCGTCTGCTGCAGAATTGTCGTATGAGGGAAAGGGTTAAATGCAGAACATTTTCATAAATGAAAGTATAGTTATTGATAAGAGGCGAAAACATTGTGGCAAACAGAAAAAATGAGCAATGTCTCCTTTTGCCACAATATTTTAAAAAGTTGTCTTGTGCAGAGGTGTCATAAAGCGTCTGCATTCAGTCAAATTTTGATTTCTTTGATTTTTCAGATCCTCCGGTCCATCATGATGATCCAGTGAAGTATAAGAACAAAGATGAAACCCTCACCGAATGTACCCTTATAAATTAAGTTATACATAGACAATTTCATGTATAGTGAATAATTCATTATATACATATGAAATTACAGTGAATTACTGTTATATACATCATAAATTATAATGAATAACTGTTAAATACATAAGGATTTATAGAGAAATACTGTTAAATACATAAGTGAATAACTGTATATACATAAGAAATTACAGGGAATCATTTACACAATTACATGTTAAGTGATTTATTGTTATATATACATCAGAAATTATAGTGATTAACTGTTATATGCATACAAAATAATACACAGTTTAGTGTTAAACATTTATGTACCGTAGTCGTCTTCTGTTCAAGAATTTAGAAATTGTTAATATATAGACCCAGAACATCTAATTTAAATTGGATATATTTTTTTTATTAACCAAAACGTGATTTCAGTCTTGGAATTGTGAGAAAATTGTGCAATAATTTGAAATCTTCGATTTACAAATATTGATTTCAATCTTGGACTTGTGATATAAAAAGATAATTAAAATGGAGAAACAATCGTTGTCATATCGTCAAAAGTTTGCGTACAGTATTGGACATGTTCTTAATGATCTGTCGGCGTCCATGTGGTTTACCTACATGATTATTTACTTTCATCAAGTGAAAAACTTTAACAATGCACTCGCTGGAGACCTGGTTCTTATAGGACAAATAAGCGATGCGCTTTTTACTCCGTTTATTGGATACGAGTCTGATCATACAAATGGCTGCTTCAACATGGGAAAACGGAAAACATGGCACCTTGTTGGTAAGGCAGAATTTTGACATATTTAGCACTTTACTACATACAACAAATTTACAGCAGATGATTTTGAAAATTTCTTTAGAGAAAATAATTATAATTATTAAACAGATTTGAAAACATTTGAGCAAAAGTAGAAATTGCTCTTTTATAATGCCACAATGTTTTCAAAATGTGTCTGTTACAGATGCATCAAAATTCATATAATAGTTGTAATGGCATAAAGGGAGTGTTTCATGTTCCTATATTCTTACTTGATCCTGAAACCCAATTTTGTGGGTACCGTACTCACGAAATGTTTCAACTAGTTGGATAGGATTAAATTCTCAGGCTTCCTGGTTTCCATGGCCATTGCCAATTGGTTATCGTGGGGGATGAGATTTGATTTATTCCCTTATTATGGCAGTTATGGTGGAGCCCTTTCCCAAATACAGACGCTTTCTGCAGCAGACGACTTTTGAAAACATTTTAGCAAAAGTAGAAATTGCGCGTGATGAGCAATTTCTCCTTTAGCAACAATATTTTCAAGTTTATTGAATTATTCTACATTCAATTACAGAGATTTTTCATTTTTAAGCGAAGATGATTTTAAAGTCGAAAGCTGCAGATTTGTTGCATGTGGAAAAGGGTTAGGCAAAACCATTTCTTATGGTTATCCAGTGATTATGAGTAAGCATGCTTTGCTGTGATGTGCTGTGCTATTATATAATTACCCCAATGAATGATATATATATATATATCTTTATTATGTGTATGAGTTTCCATCCTTTCACATTCATGCTCTTCTTTCCCTGTCCCTGAAACAGAGGGCATTTGAGATATCTGCATGAGCAGACATCATATGAAAACATTAGAGGAAATTGAAAAGTTGTTCAAAAGATGTAATCAAACTGGAGACCTGAAAATACTGTATGAGGTAAAAAGTTACAAATAGGCAATGGAAGGCTGAATGCCATTGAATGACTTTTCTGAAACTGTCGGTAATTTGATTTTCATATAACCCATCCCCATTTACAACAAATCTGCAGCAGACAACTTTGAAAACAAATTGTGGAAAATATGAAAAAGTCTATAAATGAAAAAATATTTTATTTTCAGGTGTTGAAAATATTGTGGCTAAAGGCGAAATTGCTCTTTTGCCACAATATGTTCAAAAGCCACCTGCTGCAGAGGAATCAAAGTGCATTTGCAAGTGGGAAAAGGATAATCTTGACAATGGATAATTATGGAAATCTTAGAATAAATTCTAATTATGATGTTCTGAAATTAGGCTTTGTCAATTCTTTTCCACTTGCAGGTTCATTTTGATACATATGCCGCAGACAAATTCAAAAAAAATTCAACAAAAGGAGCAATTGTAGATTATGAGCAATTTTTCTCATTTTGCCACAATGTTTTCAACTGCTTTAACCCTTTCCCTCATACGACAATTCTGCAGCAGACAACTTGTCAAAAAATAGAAAATCTCTATTATTGAATGGATAACCTATGACTTAAAGTGGAAAACATTGTGGCAAAAGGAGAAATTGCTCGTTTAGAGCAATTTCTTCTTTTGTCACTATGTTTTCAAAAAGCCGTCTGCTGCAGAGGCGTCCGAAAGCTTCTATATGAGGGAAATTAAATTTTATATTTCAGAGATTTTCAATATGTTTGTCTAAACTTTTTCCAAGTCGTCTGCTGCAGATTTGTTGTTTGTGATAAAGGGTTATATGACTGAAAAATTGTTGAAAACCGCGTTAAACCCCAATCAAGCCATCAATGGTTCAGTGTTTCAAAACCTTGGTCCGCTGAAAAGGCTTAACAAGTTTTTATGTTCTGGTCAAAGGGTGAACAGGATCTCTAATTGTATCATCAACATATTATGAGTAGGGTTACATTAACCCTTTCCCTCATACGACAATTCTGCAGCAGACGACTTTGAACATATTTTGTCAAAAATAGAAAATCTCATTTAATTGAATGAAAAACTTATGACTAAAAGTGGAAAACATTGTGGCAAAAGGAGAAATTGCTCATTATACCCCCCTTCGAAGAAGAGGGGGTATATAGGAGTCACTGTGTCGGGCAGTCTGTCGGTCGGTCCGTCTTTTGTTACAATTGCATGATATTTTACAGAGTTATGGCCCTTTTACTAATTAAATTTTGGTGTAGGTTAAGGTGCTGTTTATAGGTTATTTTGTCCGGCCTATTTCTTGCAAACCACTAGGTGGAATTCAATAAAATTTTACATGTCATGCTTCTATACCAAGTGGAGATGTGCATATCTAAAAGGGGTTACAATGGCATGATATTTTACAGAGTTATGGCTCTTTTACTAATTAAATTATGGTGTAGGTCAAGGTGCTGTTTAGGGGGTATTTATCATCTTCAGTGATAGTTCTAGTTTGACCAATTTCTTCTTTTGTCACTATGTTTTCAAATAGCCGTCTGCTGCAGAAGCGTCCGAAAGCGTCTATTTGAGGTAAAGGGTTGAAACAGCTTTTCATAGATTTTGAAATTGAAGGAAATAAAATTAATATCATGTTGCAAACTTCCTTGTATAGCCCTTTCCCACAGTTGACGTGTCTGCAGCAGATGACTTTTGAAAACATCGAGACTAAAGAAAAAATTGCTCAAGATGATCAATTTCTTCTTTTGCCACCAATTTTTTCGACTTTTTCAGTAATTATACCTATACAATGATATTGACCATATTTTTGAGTAGATATTTTCAAAGTCGCCTGCTGCAGATTTTTTATATGTGGGAAAGGGATAATAGTTTATACCCGGATGGTAATGAATGCCCTTCAGAGTCTTCCAATTTATGCATACAACAGATGGACAAGTTTGCAGTAAGGTGCAGGCTTAACCCTTTCCCTCATACGACAAATCTGCAGCAGACGACTTTGAACATATTTTGTCAAAACATAGAAAATCTCCATAACTGAATGGATTACCTATGACAAAAAGTGGAAAACATTGTGGCAAAAGGAGAAATTGCACGTTCTGTGCAATTTCTCCTTTTGTCACTATGTTTTCAAAAAGCCGTCTGCTGCAGATGCGTTGGAATGCGTCTGCAGGTGGGAAAGGGTTAAGTTATCTGCATCTTTCCTTGTCACATTACATCTTGAGGATCAGTTTTCCTGTGACGTTCATGGCCTATATTATAACTAATTGCTTATTTCCGCCAGAATGACATAAACTTATGTAAAACTATCATTTCCCTTATAAGTTAATTTTAAAGTCAACTGCTTTGATTTCACTATTTATATGTAGATTGGAAAAGTGTTAATATTTCGAAAATTGAAAATAAATTTTTGAAACAAAGATGAAAACAATGAGGGAAACAGAGAAATGACCCATTTAACCAAATTCTCAATAATCACCACTATGTTTTCAAGATTGGTCTACTGCAAACGCATCAAATGTTGTCTGTTTTGTCGGGAAAGGGTTAACAGTAGTTAAAATGTTTCCCTCATTAATTATAATCACAGACTTCTATATGAAAGCATGTATTTTATGTTTTTAGTCGATTTGCAATATACATGTATGTGATGGGAAATGACTAAATGAAATTTAATCATAATGTTTGAGGAATACCATTTTACTTCATGCAATGTTTCATTAACCAAGTAGCTTGGATAAAAAATTTAACATGTATGTGCGTTCGCACAAAATGACGCCACCACTTTAGCACTTTCATTTGTAGGCAGAATTCTTTTATACTTGATGCAAAATTGTCAAGGAGCTCTAAGAAGTTTGTATTTCACTGACATAAGTCAAGATCACAGGGCCTATAATCTGTACAAATTGAAATACTCACTGTAGCAAAATTCCTTCATACTTCATACAACGGTTCAGTATCGATGGAGCTAAACTTATATCATCAACCCAACAAAGGTCAAAGTCACAGTTTCTATATATAAGTCCTAACATGTGTATGAATCTTTCATTAATAGAGGTTTTCCATATATTTGCCTAGATGTTTTGAAAGTTGTCTGCTGCAAATTTGTTGTATGTGGGAAAGGGTAAAGCTGGTATTTGCATGTTTATGTGATAGGGTCTACGAAAATGGGGAGCATCTGAATATGGGGCGCTAAAACATTACTTGTTTTTCTTATATAAAACATGACCCCCATTTTATTTGATTCTTTTTAAACCTTTCCCACTTGTAGACACATTCTGCCGCATCGTCAGCAAATGCTTTTGAAAAACATTGTGACAAAAGGAGGAATTAATCAAAACAAGCAATTTTACTATGCCACTATGATTTGAACTTTTTTTAGTAATTATACTTTCATTTATAGAGATTTTCATTAACTTTTACAGGTACAATATGTGTTGTATTCAGTTTTCCGTTCCTGTTTGTGGATTGTATCACATGTTCAAATGCTTCTGACTGGTCCCAGTTCATATACTACATTCCCTTTGTTGTGATATTCCAATTTGGTTGGGCGTCCACACAGATCAACCATCTTTCCCTTATACCTGATCTCACAGATTGTTCCAATGAAAGAGTTGGCCTCAACGGCTCTAGGTAGGTCCATTACATACATACAGACCTTAATAGTCGAGTGGTAAGTGTCAGGGATTTGAAACCTGGTGTCCCAGGTTCGATCCCCAGTTGCGGCACGACGGTCATGGCGGAGTGCCCTTGCAATGGGCAAGGCACATTTTCTAGCCTAGTACTGGTTTGTTTGCCCAGGGATCATGAATAAGTGAACTGTTGCCGTGATATAACAGAAATAAATGTTGAAAGGGGCGTAAACCCCAATAAAACAAACAGACCTTAATAAGGTCTCTGTGGTATAGTGGTAAGAGTGTTCTCCTTGGGAGTGGGAGACAGTGGTTTTGAGTCCGACCACAGACTTTTAATGATATAGGGCTTTAGTCTCTGGTCCTCAATGTTGTATGGAATGCATTAAGATTGATGCATTGGTGTCGGGATTAATAAATCATACAGGTAGTGCTCAGGAGACGCCGTAATATAACTGAAATACTGTTGAAAACAGCATAAAGAACTATGTGTTTTCTGAATCACACCTGTACTCCATGCAAGAATCTTCCCAGGTGACTGTCTACCTTCCAACATAGACTATCTAATAGCCCACTTGTGAAAGGCATATGACAATAGTCAGAGTAACTGGTGTGAATCATCCAAAACAAGCACCAGTGATGAAGCTTTAGTAGTGTCGGGTTAACTGTAATCTGATACAAATGACTTGAACCCTTTCCAACATCTGCAACAGATGACATGAAAAACCCTGAATTATCTAGGATATAATGTGGAAGATCTCTTTTCATAAAAGGTTTTCTTAACCCTTTCCCTCATACGACAATTCTGCAGATAACTACTTTGAACATATTTTGTCAAATGCGTGTTGAGCTATATATTATGATCACTCACAGTCTGTCCTCCGTCATCGTTGTCTGTCGTCTGTCCAACATGTTCCTACAAACAACCTCTCCTTCTAAAGCAATTAACCAAATTCAAAATCATTTCACAGCAATGTTTCTTAGGTGGTCCTCTTTCAAAGTTGTTCAAAGAATTTAATTCCATGCAGAACTTTGGTTGACGCGGACTCAGAAAGAGGAAAAGATGCTAAAACTTATAAAATCTTCTTGTCCAAAAGCACTGGCCAGATTTGAACATTTTTTTGTACAAATGTTTCTTGGGTGACCTTTCTACCAAGACTGTTCAAATTATTCAGATCTGTTTATAAAGTTGGCAGCAAGAGTGCGGGGGCTTATTTCCTTATATGTATATATAATAAAAACTTAAAAAATCTTCATGAGTAAAAATATAAACCCGATTCCAAAAATAATTGGCAAAAAGGTTCCTTGAGTAACCCTTTACCAAGAGTGTACAAATCATTCTGATCCGTCGATAAATATGGCCACCAGGGGTCAGGGGCAGGTTTTGCTTTTATGTATAGAGTAAAAACTCTAAAAAAGTTTTATTTTATCAGGTGAGCGATTTAAGACAATCTTGGTCCTCTTGTGTATTGAATAGAGTTGAAAACATTGTGATTTTAGGAGAAATTGATCATGATGAAGAAATTTCTCTTTTTGTCACAATGCTTACAAAAGTAAATCAAAATGCATCTGCAGGTGGGAAAGGCTTAAGATGCGTGCATCTTTTGCAAAATATTGTTCCATCCCTGTTCTTGGATTACAGTGCCTGAGTTTTCGAGATTTTGAAAACATTTCTACAGATGCTTTCAATAAAGACAACTGTTAAAATAAATATTTGGTATAAAGAATTTTACATGATGGTAAGTTATATTACAGTCCTGACAAGCCAATAAAGCTTTCTTTCCTTTCAGGTATGCGTTCACAGTATTGTCCAATATGGCCGTTTATGGTGTGGCCTGGGCGATATTTGCTGTTGGCCATGATGATGGAGACAGTTCGAAGTTAGGACCAGCAGATGCCAGTAAATTTAGGGTAAGTCCACATTTGAGCTCCACACAGATAATTACAAATTTACCATTTCATTCTTGAAGATGCAATTTGCGCATTTGCAGCAGAAAACCTTCTAGCTAAAGTAGAAATTGCTGCTAGACACATACCATACTCTACTTTTTAAGCAAACTGTCAAACCACTACAATAGAAATATGTATTTTGAAAACTTCAGAGTGCTTCTAAAGGTTGTCTATTATCCCATTCCCTGATACAGACAACATATGATGCCTTTGCAGTAGACGATTTTTCAAAAGAATAATTGTGAAAAAAAGTGTTCCTTTTGCCGCAATGTTTTCAAATTTGTCTGCTGCAGATTTGCAGCATGGTTAAAGAGGTTTGAAGTGTAAAAGTTACTGCGTTATTTTTCAGATGCTCGTATTAATTGCTGTTGGTATTGGTATAGTGTTTAGTGCAATATTTCATCTCGGTGTTCGAGAAAATCGTACGCTAATACCACTACAAGACCGGGAGGCAGAGGTGGGAGAATCTACAACACTTCTGAGTACCATAGAAAAGTCAACATTAAAAAGGTTAAATATGACCTGGAAATGTTGGTTAAAGGAACCTCAATTTTTTCAGGTACTTCATTTTAAAATTATAGAGTAGATTTAGCTTAATTTCTCTGAACAATATTTTGTAAGACATTGTAATCTCAATATTAAAATGTTTAAATATGACTTAAAAATCTTAGTACCTCAATTTATCAAGTTCTTTTATCTCAATAAAGTACTATTTTGTATCTGTACAATATTTTGTAATCGTCAATAATGTACAATCCTATATGAAAGTTGACATTAAAACAGAAATGCTGTTAAAAAGAATCCTCAATTAACAAAGTACATGTACTTTGACCTAAATTTTTCTCAGGTAGTCTAACCTTTAATTTCCAGAAAGTCTATTCTTTATTGCATTTGGTACCTGCAAAGCAGGGAGACAAAATATCTTAAGGATCACTTCTCTGTTGTCTGCCCATCAGTTTTCCTGTCTAACTTTGCATTAATTCGTCATAACTTTTTCTAAAGGTCAATTTGATGTACACTTGAATGAATAAGCACTTATTGACTAAGTGTGCTATGTTTACAATATGTCCATTACTTAACAATGATATCCTGATCCTTGTGCATATAATATTTATAACTATGTTGTATTTGTATTTTCATCAAATTATTTGTTTTTTTCATGAAACCATACATAATTAACCCTTTCCCTCATACGACAATCCTGCAGCAGACGACTTTGAACATATTTTGTCAAAAAAAATGGAAAATCTCTATAATTGAATGGATAACCTATGACCAAAAGTGGAAAACATTGTGGCAAAAGGAGAAATTGCTCGTTTTGCGCAATTTCTTCTTTTGTCACTGTGTTTTCAAAAAGCCGTCTGCTGCAGAGAGTGTCTATATGAGGGAAAGGGTTAAGCAAAATAACACACAGTTTATAAGTGATACAATTGAATGTTTTTCATAATAATACATAGTGAATATTATGTTGCAGTACCTGGCTTTGTAATGTAACATGAGGCGAGTGGAAAAAATTGAAATCTCAAGAGACCAAAGGTCGAGAGAGATGTCGGGGTTTTTTACACTCCAAGTGGACAGGAAAAAGCCAGGAAACCTAATTTTATTAGGTACCTGGTATAACTTTAAAGACAGAATATAGAACAATCTTACACATTTCTAAAGTTTCAATCACGAATTATGTGAATCATGCCCCTCTATCACATTTTGAATGAGTTGATATCGTATTTCAATGACGTCGCATCAAAGTATTACAGTGACGTACCATTACCATATCTGGTTCCTAATTTGACCAAGCCAAATGAGTAATCATAATCTGTCCTGTTGTACTTGCATGTGAATATCTGAATCCTTATCTGGAGCTCTGGGTTAGGTTAACCCTTTCCCTCATACAACAATTCTGCAGCAGACGACTTTGAACATATTTTGTCAAAAAATAGAATATCTCTATAATTGAATGGAAAACCTATGACTAAAATGCGTCTGCTGCAGAGGCGTCAGAAAGCGTCTAAATGAGGGAAAGGGTTAATATTGTCAAATAATACTAAATGTGCAATGTATATAATTACAGGTTGCTGTGATATACATGTCTACTCGCCTTGTTGTGAACGTTTCTCAAGTCTATTTACCTATGTATCTCACAGAAACCATCAAGTTAAACAAGGTAGGTGGATGATTCATTCATTGTCATGGTGACCTTTTTGTAACTCTTCTTGTTTTTGACAGAGTTTGTCTGAACATCTTTTGCTTTTCTATAAAAACTCTTAATAGCTCACCTTAGCATGAAGTCTTCAAGGTGAACTATTGTGATCATCTTTTGTCTGTTGTCCGTCCATTGTCATCAATTGCCTTGTTAACACTCTACAGGAAACATTTTGCATCCAATCTTCATGAAAGTTTATCAGAAGAAACATCTCCGACAAGACTTGGCCAAATTCGAAACTAGGTCACAAGGTCAAATTGGAGGTAAAACTTGTTAAAACTTGCCAGGCACTATTTTTAACTTGAGCATGTTGAAACTTTGTCATAATAAATGTTTTGATGATGTCAAGGCTAAAGTTGAATATAGGTAAATTGAGGAAAAATCTTATTCACATTGTAGAGACCGTATTTTTAGATCTATTCTGATCACTTTTTGTCCGGCGTCCATCCGTCGTCCGTCGTTAACTTTTAGCTTTAAACATCATCTTCTCCTGAACCACAGGACCAATTTCATCTAAACTTCACAGGAATGTTCTTTTGGTGGCCCTCTTTCAAACTTGTTCAAAGATTTAAATTCCATTGAGAACTTTGGTTGCTGCGGCATCAGAAAGGGGGCAAAATGGCCAAACTTTAAAAATCTTCTTCTCTGAATCTGCAAGTCAGATTCCAATATAGTTTGGTAGAAATGTTCCTTTGGTGACCCTCTACAAAGATTGTTCAAGGCATACTGTTTGGTTGAAAAACATGGTAGTCAGGAGGCATCAGAAAAGGAGCAAAATCGTCCA
Source organism: Serripes groenlandicus (assembly GCA_031761405.1). Classification (NCBI taxonomy): domain Eukaryota; kingdom Metazoa; phylum Mollusca; class Bivalvia; order Cardiida; family Cardiidae; genus Serripes; species Serripes groenlandicus. The sequence goes on from JASEVX010000002.1 coordinate 103,773,699, forward strand.
TTGTTAACTTTTAGCTGTAAACATCATCTCCTCCTAAACCAAAGGACTAATTTCATCCAATCTTCACAGGAATGTTCCTTTGGTGGCCCTCTTTCAAAATTGTTCAAAGATTTAAATTCCATGGAGAACTTTGTTTGCTGCGGCATCAGAAAGGGGGCAAAATGTCCAAACTTTAAAAATCTTCTCTGAATCTGCATGTCAGATTCCAATATAGTTTAGCAGAAATGTTCCTTTGGTGACCCTCCAAAAGGTTGTTCAAGGCATACTGTTTGGTTGAAAAAAATGGCTGTCAGGAGGCATCAGAAAAGGGGCAAATGATTGGAAATTCCATTTTTTAGCTCGACTTTTGAAAAAACGAGAGCTATTGTCATGACCCTGGCATCGTCGTCTGCGGCGGAGTAGTAGTCCGGTTAAGGTTTTTTGTTCAGCTCAGCTTTTTTTCTGTGGCGGCGGCGTGGTCGTCCGGTTAAGGTTTTTTGTTCAGCTCAGCTTTTTTAGCTCGACTTTTGAAAAAACGAGAGCTATTGTCATGACCCTTTCGTTGTCGTTGGTGGCGGCGTGGTTGTCCGGTTAAGGTTTTTCGTTCAGCTCGGCTTTTTTTCTGTTTTCTATCAGTCGAGCGTCTGTGCCGTACGCTGTGCTCTTGTTTCCTTTTTCTATCAGTCGAGCGTCTGTGCCGTATGCGGTGCTCTTGTTTTAAGTCCTTGTCTGATATTAAGAAAATTGAATAGGAATCTTACTTCAGTGATCATCTACTTAATTTGTTCAAGCCGTATTGATTGATTACACAATCATAGCAACCTCGCGTCATCACAAAAGGGGTGAATTGAACTTTTAGCTACAAATGACAACTCCTACCATTCCACTTTTCCACATTTCAAAGACTTACATTCTTTGTAGAACTTTTGTTGCTGCGGCATCAGAAATTGAGAACAACCCAAACTTTAAAAACCTCCATCTCCATAATCCAATTGTCAGATTCCAAGATAATTTGGCAGAAATATTCTTTGAGTGACTCTCTAAAAAAACTGTTCAAGCCATATTGATTTCGTTGACAAACAGGGCAGCAAAGTGGCATCAGGAAAGATGCAAAATGACAAAACTTTATAATTTCATTCTTATTAAATTTCTTGTTAGATTTCAAGATACAAATGGCTTTTACTGATAAACTATTTCTTTAACTGAGTTTCCACTCCTTGCAGTTTCATTTGAACTCTTGATCAAATGTTCACAGATATTTGCAGTGAAATATTTGCTTCTAATCAACTATCATTCAGGTGATCGAATTATGACCATCTTTGCCCTCTTGTTTGCTTTGTCAGAATGTTTGTCTTGATTATATCTCGGTTTGAATAGGGGTCATGTTCGGTCAAAAAGTAGGTCAATAAGCCAAATTGAGGAAAAATCTTATTCACATTGTAGAGTCCTATATTTTGATTTGTCAGAATGTTCGTCTTGATTATATCTCAGTTTGAGTATGGGTCATGTTGGGTCAAAAAGTAGGTCAATAGGCCAAATTGAAGGAAAATCTTGACACTCTTGAAACCTTTTTAAACTTTTTCTTGTTGAAACCTTGTCAGGATGGCTGTTTTGATGATATCTAGACTAAGTTTGAGCATGGGTAATGTCTTGTCAAATACTAGGTCAGTAGGCCAAATTGAAGGAAACCCTTGCACACACTCTGGAAGCATTTCTTTTTAGGTCACCTGAGTGGAAGACTCACTGTCACTCACTGTCCGTCATCCATCGTCGCTGTTAACTTTAACCTTTAATTGATATCTCTTCCTTAACCACTGGACAAATTTCTACCAAACTTCACCGGAATGTTAATTTGGTTGTCCATTTTCAAATTGTACAAAGATTTAAATTCTATGAAAAACTTGTTTAAGCCATATTGATTGGTTGGAAAGATGGTTGCTAGGCTTCATCAGAAATGGGGCAAAAGGATAACATTTAATAATTCTAATTTTATGAAAGTTTCTGTCTGATTTAAACATTAATTAGCAGAAATTATCCTTTGAATGTTGAGCTTCAAATGGCATCTCCTCCTATTCCACTTGACCCATTTCAACCAATCTTTACCAGAATGATCCTTTGATGGTCCTCTGTCAAATTGTTCATAGATTTCATGCCTTATTAGTTATTACAAATGTCCTTTACTGATAAGCTGTATTATTTACAATGTCCACTCCCTGCAGTTTGATTCCCGCTCTTGATCAAATTTTCTGGAAATATGCGGTTACACAAAAGGCACATTTGCTTCTATACTATCACTCAGGTGATATATTTAGGGCCATCTTTGCACTTTTGTGAACTTGAGCATGTTAATTTTTTTCATTCTTGATGACAAGTTCCAATATAGATCATGTCTGGTCAAAAACAAGGTTTATAGGCCAAATTGAAGATAAATATTGTTAACACTCTAGTATTAGTTTTCCTGAAATGAGTTATTTCGATTGACTTTGTGGTTGGCAGTTTATTGATCTAGCACCATCATGACCCTCTTGTTGTTACAGTGAAAAAAAAATCATAAAGCAAGCGCTCAAGTAATATCATCACTGCCCTTCTGTAGTTCAACAGATGAGCCTGTTTTCTCCTTGCTGATTCTGTGTATAACTATTGCACAGCTTGATAGACCAAATATAGAGAAAACAGTACATGATGACCATTCCGCCTGTCAAGTTCATGCATTTCGCTTGAATGACCAATTTACCATTATTATTATAGCTTAAAATTTCTTTGGTTCAATGGGGATGCCATGAGCTATTTCACCATGTAAATTTGGCTTTTGAATTCATTTTGTGATAATCTTTAATCTAAATGAAATTAGAGTGATTCTTTATCTGACGGTAAGAAAGCATTAGTCTACAATATATTTGTCATATTATGTCTAATGTTTTGTACACTCAAGAAAAAAAACATACCTTTTATTAGTGGTATATAATAGCATTGTATATATATAGGATCTGACATGAGTTGTCATTTTATATAAAGTTTTATTAAACGAGTTCAAGATTTTTTTTATTAAGCGAGCCTTTGGCGAGCTTAATAATAAATTTCTTGAACGAGTTTAATAAAACTTTATGAAATGACAACGAATGTCAGATTCTTTTTATCACATGACGAAAACACACAAAGAAAATCTGGTTTTCCAAAGCTATTTTAATTTCGTCAGTAAATCGTATAACAATGCCACAAATAATTATTCCCGAGGTCATATTCAGCTTAGTTTATTAAAAGGAATAATAAATAACACTCATGAGATATTATATCTATCACATAAAGTGACTTATGAGGCGTATTTCGATAAAAATGTACTTAACGTTTACAATATTTCTAGATGAAATGTACGGGTTTTGGCGCCAAAGTGACTAACGTATGACGTCAAAACAATGACGTGACGTCATTTTACTAGTATTAGGTCATGTTATATTACACACGTTGTATATAAAGAAATACGTAATGGGTATATTACATGGGATACAAGTAACGTCATGTGATAAATATATATATATTATATTCAATTGCTTACCTCTCAGACAATCCTGTATTTTGACAGGGTATATGATATTATTGTTTATTATACCTCACTTTTGTCTACAATGGTAAAATCCCATTACCCGAAAAAGAGATATTCTGACTATCAGAAACATTTACAACCTTTTTGACACGTGACCAAGCGAAAATTGACTGTCAGGTCATGTGACCGCAGTGATATTTTGAATGTCATATAAGGGCAAATAACTGCTTCAATATTTTAGCTAAATCATGACGTGATTGCCTCCCTTATACACATACAGCAGTGACGTCACTATTCAATGTGTACATAAAAACATCAGACGACAGGAACTGTCAGCAAGTAAACATTTAAACTTATGTATTTAATTGTGTTCGGTATAATAAAATAAATATCATATGGCAGCATGTGTGACATTAATATTGTCAACCCTCGAAACAGAATGTCACCCTCGGCTTACGCCTCGGGTGACATTCTGCTCTCGGGTTGACAATATCAATGTCACACATGCTGCCATATGATATTTATATAATATATTTATTTACAGGATTCCATAGCCATAATTCCTCTGATTGTATATGTCAGTGGATTTCTAACATCATTAGGGATGAAGTACATCAATAATTTAGTGGGCAGAAAGGTAAGTTACATACGGAATATTACGTTGCGGGAGCGATAAAAGGGTTTGTATTGCACGACAAGTAGCGTGGAAAAATCGATATCTTACGAGACTGAAGGTCGAGTAAGATATGGATTTTCCCACGCTACGAGTCGTGCAATACGTACCCATTTATCGCTCCCGCAACGTAATATTCCTTTTATTATATACCTACGATCTATGAAGAGCGAAAAAACTATTAAATATACAGATTCAATACATTGTTTATTGGGGATACCTCGCTGAAAGTATTCCGCGCACTGTCTGACGTCACAATCTTGTATTTACACCGCATGTAGATACGGAATTTTAATCTGTCGTGGTGTATTTGCGCATGTCAATCTGCATGTATTTCCACCGGAAAATGTACAGGCATATAATAAAGAGTTTTAACCCTTTCCCTCATATAGACACTTTCTGACGCCTCTGCAGCAGACTGCTTTTTGAAAACATAGCGACAAAAGAAGAAATTGCTCAAAACGAGCAATTTCTCCTTTTGCCACAATGTTTTCCACTTTTACTCACAGATGATCCATTTGAATAGAATAGTTGTATTAGGGAAAGGGTTAATTATTATAAAACACTTTGAATTCATGTGGACGAAATCTCGCGATATTTTTTAAAAAAGATCTCAGTTTTTTTCTTAAAAATTGCTTTTTCATGAATTTGCGACATGTTCAGTCAAAAACAGTATAAACAGTGTAACATTGTCATCACACTGGTTGAAGGCACATTCAATTGTTATATATACATACTTTGTAATACTTATCTGTTTATTATTTACCACCGTTAGATGTGAAATAGAGATAACGTTCACAAAATATTTGAATAGGGTAATAGTACATGCCTAATTGTTAAAACAACTTAATAACCAAGAGGCTATTTGTGAAAAAACTATTAATAAATTTATTCTCTTGCCAAAATATTTTTCGTCATTATTTAGTAATCAAACATTCATTTCGAGAGATTTTACATAATTTTTTTCATAAAGTTTCACATTCATCTGCTGCAAATTTGTTATTTTTGGGGAAAATATTTGCAAGAAATTCCTCAATCTTTTGATAAAAGGAGTACTGTATGATTTCTTGAGTTTTTATTATATTTTTTTCAGTTAACCTATTTCATTGGTGTAGTATTCGTAATAGGTGGCAGTGTATGGTTTTATTTAATGCCGAAACATAGTCATATGATATACGGTGCGGCTGTTTGCAGTGGTATTGGAGCGTCCACTATGCTGGTGACATCATTAGCGATGACTGCAGATCTGATAAGTTGTAATACGGTAAGACAATCCAGTTCAAAATTGGTTCCCTTATAGACAAAAACGAGCAATTTCACCTTTTGCCACAATGTTTTCCACTTTTAGTCATAGGTTATCCATTTAATTAAAGAGATTTTCTAGTTTTTGACAAAATATATTCAAAGTCGTCTGCTGCAGAATTGTCGTATGAGGGAAAGGGTTAAGGTTGACTGGCAGCTATGATATCACTGAAACTAAGCTCTCCAGGAAGCAGACATTGAGCGTGATGAATATAAGCTTAAAGCAATGGATTTAACATAATTAAACTATGGATGAAAATGGTGTTTTAACACTAACAAATCAATCTATCTACCATTTGATGTTGTATATCCCTTTTCAACATACAACAAATCTGCAGCAGACAAATTTGGAAACAACTAGGCATAAAAATATGGAACATATCTTACATATAGTTATTTTTTAGGGTTATAACATTCTTGCAAATGGTAAAATTGCTCATTATGATCCGTTTCTTTTTCTTCCACATTATTTCCAAAGTCGTCAGAAAAGGTCTGTTTTGGTGGAAATGGTTATTTAAGCATTTTTTTCTTTTTTCAGGAGAGTGGTGCTTTTGTATACGGTGCCATGAGTTTCTCGGATAAACTGTCCAATGGTGTAGCTATAGCCTTGATACAGCAGTTACATCCATGTGGCGCGTAAGTACATCTCAAGATTACTCAACTCCTTTCCCAGATAGAGCAAATCTGCAGCAGACGACTTTGGAAACATCTGTGGACACATGTAGTAAATCTCCATAAATGAAAGTATTATTATTGAAAAGAGTTGAAAACAATGGGGCAAAATGAGAAATTTATCTCTCATCATGAGCAAATTTCTCCTTTTTCCACAATTTTTATACCCACGATAAACAAGGTTTAGAGGGGGTATATAGGAGGCACCCTGTGGTTGGTTGGTCCGTTGCGATTTTCCTTGTCCGGAGCATAACTTTAAAACTAATTGTTTGAATTTAATAAAACTTCATACAATGATACAACACATCAAGAGAAAGTGCGGTGTACAGGAACCATTGTCCGGAGAATAACTTAATAACTAATAGATGTAATCTAATAAAACTGCTTACAATGGTAGAGCATAATGAGAGGAAGTGCAGTGTACAAGAACCATAACTCTTATTTACTTAATTACAGAGTAATTGCCCTTTGTTACTTTTTCTTTTTCGTAGAGTCTTGTCCGTAGCATAACTTTAAAACTAATTGTTGGAATTTAATAAAACTTCAAGCGATGATACAACACATTGAGAGGAAATGCGGTGTACAGAAATCATAACTCTATTTAACCTAAATACAGAGTTATTGCCCTTTGTTACTTTTTCTTGTCCGGAAAATTACTTAATAACTAATAGATTGAATCTAATAAAACTGCATACAATGGTAGAGCACTATGAAAGGAAGTGCAGTGTACAAGAACCATAACTGTAATTTACAGAGTTATTGCCCTTTGTTACTTTTTGTTGAGCGTAGAATAATTTTAAAACTAATGGATTGGATTCAATAAAACTTCATACTATGATACAACACATTGAGAGGAACTGCAGTGAACAAGAACCATAACTCTATTTTAGCTAATTACAGATTTATTGCCCTTTGTTATATTTTCTTGTTCGTAGAATCATTTTCATCGCCCATTCTTACTTTTTTCTTGTCCGGAGATTATCTTTAAAACTACAAGTTGGAATTTAAGGTGGGGTTTCTTAATATTCCACTACCTTTCCTATCAGGGCGACATACGGGGGTATTAATCATATTCAGTGATAGTTCTAGTTTCAAAAGTCGTCTGCTGCAAATGTATCAGAAAGTGTCTGTATTTTGGAAAGGATTAAAACAGTACTCTAAGAAAACTAACCTAAGCATAATTATAACAAGTTAATATAGGAATTAGCCAGCACACCCATTTAATCTCATTAACCTTTTCCTGGATACAACAAATCTGCGGCAGACGACTTTGAAAACTTAATGATAAAAACATGAAAAATCTCCTTAAAAGATAGCTTTATTGTTAAATTAAGTTGAAAATTTTGTGCTCAAAGGAGAAATTGCTCATTATGAGCAATTTCTTCTTTTGCCACAATGTTTTCAAAAGTCGTCTGCTGCTATTGCATCAAAATGTGTCTGCAGGTGAGAAAGGGCTAAAATGGCCAATAGTTGCTAGAACTTTCTCGAATCATTCTGTGACTCATTGTCGGATCCTGTAGAACCAGATCAGACTAAGCAGATGTGCAGTTCCATCTGGAACTATGCTGGTAACCATTTGTATTAACCATTTCTCTCATACGACAATTCTGCAGCAGACGACTTTGAACATATTTTGTCAAAAAATAGACAATCTCTATAATTGAATGGATAACCTATGACTAAAGTGGAAAACATTGTGGTAAAAGGATAAAATGCTCGTTTTGAGCAATTTTTCTTTTGTCACCATGTTTTCAAAAAGCTGTCTGCTGCAGAAGTGTCAGAAAGCGTCTATATAAGGGAAAGGGTTAAGGTTTGCTTTTTTTAGAGCAACACTCATTTGCACCTTACTGTATTCATAAATAATGTTAGGTTCTGTCGGCTCACCTATGCTACGCAATCAAACTGTAAGGTTTAAGATCCATCTGCATAAATGCCAAGGTTGATTTAGATCTGTACTAGACTCAAATGACCAACCTGAAATGGGGTTTTTTCCATGACTACCATAGGATTGGGTCCCTGGTGACTGTTGTGATCCTATTCTTGGTTGCGGCATTACCAAAATAATCAAAGGTTTAAACTTGCCCTTAATCAGGCAGCTCTTTTGCCTACTATTGACTTATGTTTTTTTAGCTCGACTTTTGAAAAAAACAAGAGATATTGTCATGACCCTGGCGGCGGCGTCTCCGGCGGTGGCGTGGTCGTCCAGTTAAGGTTTTTTGTTTAGATCATTTTTTTTTCTGTTTTCTCCCTATCAGTCGAGCGTCTGTGCCGTACGTGGTGCTCTTGTTTTAATGAAGTATTAACCCTTTCCCAGATACAACAGTCAGCAGCAGACGACTTTGAAAACATCTTGGCAGCCATATAAAAATCTCTGTAATTGAAAGTATAATAATTGAATAATCGTCTGACGCAGAGGCATCTATATGAGGCAAAGGGTTAAGATTTATCATGATGCAAAACAATTGTTGCTTGTATCGTACACCAAACACGGTTAAATTGTAAATGTGGGAGCCAGTTGCTCAGAGGTAGAGTTGGGGCGTCGGCATCCCAAAGTCCAAGGTTTGATATATTTAAAAATCTTCTTTTCCAAAGGTCTGCACAATTTGAAAATTATTTGACTAAGATGTTCATATGGGACCCTCTACCAAGGGTGTTCAAATGAATCAGACCACTTGGAAAACACCTTTTGATAGCCAGAAGAGCAATTCAGGCCTCTTGTTTCCATATCTGAAATCGTTTGTATCAGCGACAGGATTAAACATGGCATAACAATTATTTTTCAATATTTTAAACATTTGATTTTTCAGTGGCTGTTGTCCTCTGTGTGAACCTTATTACAGAACTGTGATGACATTTGTTCCCGGCGCTGTGTGTGTGGTTGCAATAATCGCTCTGTTAACACTGATACCAGTAACACTAGGTACAAGACGAAAACAAGGTATGCATCTGGTCTCTGTTACATGTCCCTTCTCATTGGTAGATACCATTAGACATATGACCTTGGTGGTGTATAGTAGAGCATACGCCTAGTGTGTGGGATGTTGCTGGTTTGATCTCCGGCTGGGTCATACCGATGACTTTAAAATGGTAGTATTGGCTGTCCCTTCTTGACCATCAGGATTGTTGGGTTAGAATTGCAACTGCCTCTCTGATTTTAGGATGAATGGACCAGTAGTACTGGCAAGTTTACCAGAAAACCTGTGATTTAACTGAAAATTGTTGAAGGTAGCATAAAACACCATAAAACCTAACGAAACAAAAGATACCATTAAGCACTTTCAAATTTCTCATACACTATATTATCAAGATAGAAAATAAAAATGGTTGAATGCAGGCCATTAATTGATTTACAATACTGTTCATAGACATTGCATTTTGAAATATTAAGTGAATGTTTTCATGCATGATTTTCTGTTATTTTGAAAACTTAGATTGGAGGTCAATTTTAATATTACTTTTATAATTATCATCTGCTTACATACGCTTTCAGTTTTGGCTTGTGTGTTTCATTTTCATGGTTGATAGACATAACTTCTTCTTCAAAGAAAAACCTTTGAATCTGTTCTATGAAAATGCAAACTGTCAGTGAATCATTAAACAAGGTTTTTTTACCCTTTCCTACATACAACAAATCTACAGCAGACGACTTTGGAAACATGTGGACAAAAATATTGAAAAAAGGTTGAAAACATTGTGGCAAAAGGAGAATTTGCTCGTTTTGTCACAATGTTTTCAAAAAGATGTCTGCTGCAGAGGCATCAGAAAGCGTCTATATGTGGGAAAGGGTTGACACATGGTTAGATTTGAGATTTTGTAGTATGGAAAGGTGGCTTGGCATCCAGCCTTTGATTCCACACAGGAATCCGCTGTGGTCGAGTGGTTAGCGTCGGGGATTTCGAAACTGGGTGTCCCGGGTTCGATCCCCAGTCGCGGCAATTCGGTCATGGTGGAGTGCTCTTGGGCAAGGCACATTTTCTAGCCTAGTACTGGTTTGTTCACCCAGGGATCATGAATAATTAAATTTAAATGCGCGCTAAATGACCTTAGCTGTTGATGCGCCGTAAAACAATATACATTCATTCATTCATTGATTCCACACAATAAGATTAAGTTTCAATCAAATTTCACAGTTTAGCAGCTTTAGAAGAAAGCTAACTTGGGATCAAAATGGTGAAAGTAATTGTAATTTAATTTTTTAGCTCACCAGAGCACAAAGTGCTCAAGGTTAGTTATTGTGATCGCCTTTTGTCCGGCGTTCGTCGTCAACATTTGCTTGTTAACATTCTAATGGCAACATTTTGCATCTAATCATCATGAAAGTGTATCAGAACATACATCTCTATCAAATCTAGGCTAAGTTCGAAACTGGGTCATTTGTGGTCACAATCTAGGTCACTAGATCAAATTAAAGGGAAATCTTGTTAGCACTGTAGAAGCTGCATTTTTGCCGCATCTTTGGCTGGAGCATGTTGAAACTTTGTCAGAATATTTGTCTTGATGACATCTAGGGTAAGTTTGAATATGGGTCAGGTCAGGTCAACAACTAAGTCACTAGGCCAAACTGTATAACAATCTAGTTAACACTGTAGAGATTGCATTTTTAACTTGATCTGCTTGAAATTTTGTCAGAATGTTTGTCTTGATGATATTGCCATTGGTGCTGAAAGAGTTAAGTCTTAATAGCCCATTCTCTGGTGAGCGATTCTTGTTTTAAATTGTTTCTTGTTGATAACTGAAGTGAGGTTTGATTATTTTTTTCTCAAATTTCACAGGAAAATGGTGGCTGTTACTAAAAATATAAAAAAGCAACAACATTGATTTCTTCTCAATAAATTCAGTTACACTTGATTAATTTTAACCCTTTCCCAGAAAGGTAGCCTAGGTAGAAAGCTAGCTTGGGATTGAATTTGGGGTCGATAGGATCAAGGTGAAGTTCATTGTTTCTAAATATTGAACATTTTAGAAAAACATTGTGAACTTTCTTTAGGCCAAATTTGCTCAAACCTTCATAAAAGTTCACAGGAGTATCAATATCTATCACTTGTGACAGGGGGGTCATGTGGGGTCAAAATCTAGGTCACTAACTAACAGTTTAGAAAACCTTTTGAACACTCTTGAAACTATATTTTGCATTCAATCTCACTAGGTCAACTTTAACCCTTTCCCTCATACAACAATTCTGCAGCAGACGACTTTGAACATATTTTATCAAAAAATAGAAAATCTCTATAATTGAATGGATAACCTATGACTAAAAGCGGAAAACATTGTTGCAAATGGAGAAATTGCTCGTTTTGAGCAATTTCTTCTTTTGAGACTATGTTTCAAAAAGCTGTTTGCTGCAGAGGCGTCAGAAAGTGTCTATATGAGGGAAAGGGTTAAGGCCATGTTTTTTTAATCAATCCCCAAAAAGCTATGTGGCCAGCACAGTTTTCAATACTCAAAAACCTGTATTTTGTGTAATTTCATGTTTCTTGGTTTATTAATTAGCCTTTGTTAGCTCTTTTACACAAGCAATAAATCTGCAGATAAAATACAATTTTTGAAAATCGGTGTAAACAAAATTTAATCATTGAAAAGAAATAGAATCAGTTTTTTCAAAAGGTGTCTTCATGTAGTAAAGAGTTATGCATGCTTTGGTATTTGGCGCAAAGATGATAAGCTCCAGAAACGTTACTTCTGGTGTGTCTATGTACATGTATGGTATTCAATATTCATGCAGAATTTTAATATGACATGTTTTGTAGCGGAAGTCATGGTGCCTGTCGGATCCAAAAATGTGAAAGCCATCCAAGGCAACTACGAGTATGCATCTCTGGGTGAGAGTGATGATTCACAACCTGACAAAACACCTCATTCCATCAATTGAGATAAAACCACGGTTGTGATGCCGCGTGAATGGTAGTGTAGTGTACCCCCCCCCCCACACACTGTTTCTATAGTTCTATAGGGGTTCCCACTCGCTCGCTGTTTTTCATTCTTCTCAAGGTCATTTAAAGTCGTGGAGATTTGAAGAATTAAAAGATAATCTGGACATATCCTAATAATGCCCGAGTTATTTTGCTCAATGTGTACAAAAAATAAGCCAACTATGTCGACTGAGATTAGACTGCCTGTTATTGCATGATAATATTGGTCTATATTAGTTCACTCCTATGGTCATGAGTTGCAAAAAGCACAATAACGGCTCATTTGTACATTTCAATTTATTAGCTTTCAATTTGATATGTCAAATTGTATCAATTAACATTATTTTTCTTTTGATCCTTGATTATCTCAAAATAACCCTTGAAAAATCCTTGAAAATCAAATTGAGTATTGAGTTGGTACCCTGTTTCAACACATGTAATCCTTTCCCTCATTTAGACGTTGATAACAGAGCTTTCTATACATGTAATCCTACCCCTCATTCAGACCTCATTTGATGTATTGAGTGGGCACCCTGTTCTACAGGCAGAGCTTTCTATACATGAAATCCTTTCCCTCATTAAATTATTTTAGACGTCGACAACAGAGCTTTCTATACATGTAATCCTTTCCCTCATTTAGACGTCGACAACAGAGCTTTCTATACATGAAATCCTTTCCCTCATTTAGACATCGACAACAGAGCTTTCTATACATGTAATCCTTCCCCTCATTTAGACCTCATTTGATGTACTTTGTTCTACAGCCAGAGCTTTCTATACATGTAATCCTTCCCCTCATTTAGACCTCATTTGATGTACTTTGTTCTACAGCCAGAGCTTTCTATACATGAAATCCTTTCCCTCATTTAGCCCTCATTTGATGTATTTGCATCAGACTATTGATAACATAAAAAGGAAAAGTGAAAGTGCTCAAATTGAACTATTCCCTGTTTTCAAACATTGTTGGAAGGGTCAATAAAATGGGATGAGGGCTTTTATTTTTTCACATTTTCAGGGAAAGGGTTAAAGTGCCAACTATGTTGCTTCTCTATACATATGTATATCATTTTACCAACCTTTCATCATTTCGTCATGTCTTTAACCCTTTCCCTTTCCAGGATGCAATAATACTCAAAATGGCATGACTTGAATCATTTAGATGCTATAGATAATTCACCTGATACTGCATTCATTTTTTAGTTTTGACTGTCTCAGAAAACACATGTTAAATCTGGAACTCCTCATATGATAACAAATCAGTGTTGAAACATTGAGAGAAAAGGAGAAATCCACAATGTCTTCTAAGGCAGGTATCACGAGAAAGAGATAAGTGCTTCAAAATGCTTCTGCAATTGGGAAAAGGTTGAGCCTTTCCAATATATAGATGCTTCTGCAGCAGAAGACTTTTGAAAACGCTAGTAAAAGGAGAAATTACTCAAGATGAGTAATTTTTCCTTTCTCCACAATGTTTCCAACCCTATCTAATTATTATAACATTTAGATAGAGAGACTTTTCACAATGATGTTTAAATTGTTCCAAGGTTGTCTGTTGCAGATTTCTTGTATGTGGGAAAAGGTAAAAAAAAAAAAAAAAAGATGAAATACTCCACATGTCTAAGGCACTGTGTGGAAATATCTTCTTGTATGGTAGTTTCACTCATTCATGTTTCACTCATTCATGTTTCAATCATTCATGTTTCCTTCCCTTTTTCATCACAATTAAGTGTTTAGGCAGTTATTTTAATCCTTTCTTTCCACATAAAACAAATCTGTAGCAAATACGTGTGAAAACAATGTGGAAATTGTTGTGCATGAGGGAAATCCTCGAAATTTGATTTTTACTAGAGTTTGTCATGTTGGTATGTCTGATGAAAATACAATAATTGTATTTCAAAACTTGAGTTTAAAACATTATGGAAACTGTTAATTTTCAATCACATCAAAGCAGAAAGTTCACCAGTTGTTGGAAATGGCCTTATATGCCACACAGTCAATGAAGAAATTATGTAATATTAGCAACTTCTGAAAAAGGAGAAATTTACAATAATGATCAATTATTTAACCCTTTACCACATATAGACGCTTTCTGACGCCTTTGCAGCAGACAGCTTTTTGAAAAACATAGTGAAAAAGAAGAAATTGCTCAAAATGAGCATTTTCTCCTTTTGCCACCATGTTTTACAATTTAAGTCATAGATTATCTGTTCAATTATAGAGATTTTCTATTTTTTGACAAAATATGTTCAAAGTCGTCTGCTGCAGAATTATGGGGGAAAGGGTAAAGTCTCAAATAATCCTTTCAGTAACACAGATTTTATATGCCTTTTACTAGAACTTAGATTCGGTTTTGAATAGAATAGAATATCATAATTTTAAAACCCTCTTAAAACATTGTGACAAAAGGAGCGATTGCTCATAATGATATTGTTTTCAAAGCTGTTCGATAATTTCTCCTTCATACTCATATATTTTCGTACTTTTTCCTAGATGTTAATACATTTTCATGCCACTGAATCATTCTCAGGTTATATATATCCTCAAAAGGTTAAACTCTTTCCCACTTACAACAAATCTGCAGCAGACAACTTTGAAAACATTTAGTCAAAAGTAAGTAACGCTCTTCAAAAGAAAGAACAATTATTGGATAGAGTTATTAACATTGTGACAAAAGGAGAACTTGCTCATGTTGAGCAAGTTCTCCTTTTGCCAAAATGTTTTCAAAAATGTCATCTGCTGTAGAGGTGTTAGAAAGTGTCTGTATGAGGGAAAGGGTTAACTGTTTACAGAATATGAAAGTATAAAAGTCCTCTATTGCAAAAACATTTCAGGCAAAGTATCCACAATCTACAACCTTTACCATTTGCAGACACATTGAAATGCATCTGTAGCATACAACTTTTAAAATTATTGTTGGAATATATTGTTCCACAATGTTTTAAACTCTGTTCAATAATTATACATGCATTAATAGAAATTTATCATATTTTTGCCAACATGTTTTCAAAGTCATCTGATGCAGATTTATCATAAGTAGGAAAAGGTTATTGTTAACAAATATAAGTTTGATTTATTGATACATGTATAATAGAAAACATTGTGACGTCAGGAGACATTGCTCAAGATGAGCAATTTGGTCTTTTCTCACTCTGATTTCAAATATTGTTTGCTGCAAGGGCTAAACGAATATCAGTACCTGGTACACAGTCATTATATCTGAGTGTATTTCTTGTTTTTATAGGACCTGTCACAGTCCAGCAGAGCCCACCAATTGGAACATGAGCCATGCAGTCTTGTACTATTAATAATTGCCTATGCTAGGAAAAATCTCATTGCAAGGAAATGATGTTACATTTCATCTGCTGATTCTTTTGAAAAAAGAAGACTTCTCAGTTGATTTAAGAAAAAAAAGAACTACTCAGTTGAAATAGGAAAAACAATTCTCAGCTGAACTTGAAAAAAGAAGACTTCTCAGTTGATTTAGGAAAGAAGGAGACTATTCAGCTGAAATAGGAAAACAATTCTCAGCTGAACTAGGAAAGAAAGAAGTCATCTCAGTTGAATTAGGAAAAAACGAAGACTTCTCAGCTGAACTTGAAAAAAGAAGACTTCTCAGTTGAATAAGGATAAAAATCAACTTCTCAGCTGCATTAGGAAGAAGAAGACTTCTCAATTGAATTAGGAAAAAAGAAAACTCAACTGAATGAGGGAAAAAAGAAGAATTCTCAGCTGTATTAAAAACAAAAGGATTCTCGGTTTATATTTAAAAAAGTGATACTTCTTGGCCAAAGACAGGCTCTATATTTTAGAAATAAATGTTTTTGTGCCTGTCTCGCCCTTATTTGTAAAATAATGTGATAAACTTGTACTTTCAGAAATAACCTTGGGTTGATTTACTATACATTACATAGTTGTCAGAACAACAATAATTACCTCCTAAGTCAGCTATTTTGATGGGCAAATATGGTAAGCACTAACTAATCAAAGACCTAATAATACTGTATTATTAGGTCTTTGCACTAATAGAGTGTGTTATAAAATATACATGACAATTAAAGGAAACACAATTTGAGTTTGATTACCACTTCTCAATGAAGTTCTTGTTTTATCTGATTATATTAGCTGCTTGATTTAATTACTTTTGTTTATGTTTTTAGCTCACCTGAGCTTTGCTCAAGGTGAGTTATTGTGATCGCCTTTTGTCCGGCGTGTGTTGTCCGTCGTGCGTCGTCCATCGTGCGTCAACTTATTCTTCTCAGTAACCAGTGGGTCAATTGGGATGAAACTTCACAGAAAGCATCCTCTCAATGACCTCACCAGATTTCCTTAAATTTTTGAGATCCATGCAGAATTCTGGTTTCCATGGCAACAAAATGAAAAAAACTTCAAAATTCTTCTTCTCCCAAACTGGTTGGCAGATTTTCAAATAATTTTGTAGAAATGTTCCTTGGATGACCCTCTATCAGATTCCTTTAAGCCATGTTGATTGGTCGAAAAACATGGCCGCCAGGGGGGGCGGGGCTATTTTGCCTTATTATATGGCTATAGTGAAAACTTAAAAAATCTTCTTCTCCGAAAGTGTCCAGCCGATTTTCAAATAATTTTGTAGAAATGTTTCTTGGATGACCCTCTATCAGATTCCTTCGAGTCATGTTGATTGGTCGAAAAACATGGCCGCCAGGGGGGTGGGGCTATTTTGCCTTATATGGCTATAGTGAAAACTTAAAAAATCTTCTCCGACGAAAGTGTCAGGCCGTTTTTATAATAATTTTGTAGAAATGTTCCTTAAGTGACCCACTATCAGATTCCACTTTTAGTCATTGGTTTGAATATGATCAAAGTCGTCTGCTGTGGATTTCTTGTTTGTGGGAAAGGGTTAAGACCAGTACATTCAAACAGTCTGATTAGTGTTTTTATTCTCTACTAGACAATTACTTGATCTGTTTCTACACTGGTCCCAAATGTTAACCCTTTCCCATCTATAGACGTTTTCTGACGCCTCTGCAGCAGACGACTTTTGAAAAACAATATGTCAAAAGGAGAAATTACTAGATGTGTTCCAAATTGTCTGCTGCAGATATATGGTATGTGGGAAAGGGTTAAAACCTGTTTTCCTGCACCTTGTACTTTTTTCATGCTTTGCTCACACTAAACATAACATTAAAATTTGTTGGCACTACTATAATATGTTTCTTAGCTAGCTTACACTTCTATAACTCTTAAGTAACTTTGTATGTCCCTTTCGACTTTGAATTATCATGGGACCACTCATCGTCGGACATCAACGGTTGTTGACTCCGCTATGCTCCAACAGCACCCGTGGGATATTTCACTGCCGTTTCGCCGTTTTGACAGATACCAAATATATTGTTTCTGATTGGATGCAGAACAATGTTGGACTGCGCCAAACAGCCCATCAGATCCCTCGTAATAAAACTATTATTGTTATGTGTACACAATTGGAGAGATTACATGTAAGTGGTTCGGTTAGCTCAATTGGTAGAGAACTCTCCCTGAATGCGAGAGGTCACAGGTTTCGAAAATTGAAGTGTTTCGATTAGTTTATGTGAATTTGATTCTGTTCTGTCAAAACGCTTAAACGACAATGAAAAATCCCACGGGTGATCTTTGAGCATAGCGGTGTCAACAACCGTGGGTGTTGATTGATGGAGGCCACTAGACTATTTATCATATGAGGAGAATGTTTGAAATACTTAAACTATTAATGGCAGATATATTGTGCAATAAATCATTTACGAGAAGTTTATGAATTTATAGTGATATTTATTTGCTTTTGTTAAATTATTTAAAGTCTAAAGATGTATTTGTATGGGATTTGGTAACATGAATATTGATTTATACATGCATAATAAATTTGTTTTGATGAAGCACACAGTGTGTGTTGTGTTTGTGTGAAAGTCCCCATTGTAACTCTCTGACTAAAACACGAAAGCAGGATTTAGAGCTCTGACATTGTTTGTGAACATACCAAAAGTAAAGGATAGTTGACATCCTGTTGTGTAATGCAGTGCTCCAGGAAAAACCTTTTTATTAATATTAAGTTTAAGTTTAAACTTGTTTGTTTTACATCGATTGAGAAAGAAGCTTTCAGCTTATATTAATCACGTTCGATGTCTGCTTCCTGGAGACTTAACCAGTACTCGCTCCGTTTGTGTTGATAGATCCGAAGGTCAGAACCTGCTCATCATGGGACCTTTAGTTGGAGAGGACGATGCCCATCTACACCACTGTCTTCCACATGTAATTATTACATGTCGGGGGATGAGCTGCCTTTGCATCAGAGTTTAAGGATCCAAATGATTAATTATTTATCAGAAGTTTCTTGAAAACTTTCTTTGACTGATTGGTGAACAGTGCAGAGCTGGATCAGACTCTGGATGCGATGATATACACTGGTTGGTTTTAGCAGAGCGCCATAAAAATACTCCAAATATTAACCCTTTCTTACATATATCAAATCTACAGCAGACAAATATGGAAACATTTCGTGAAACATAGGGAAAGTCTCTAAAAATGAAAGAACAATTATTGAAAAAAAAGATGAAAACATTGATGCAAAAGTCGTTTGCTGCAGAGGCATAGTTATATTGAAAAGGATTAACCCTTTCCCCCATATGACAATTCTGCAGCAGACGACTTTGAACATATTTTGTCAAAACATAGAAAATCTCTATAATTGAATGGATAACCTATGACTAAAAGTGGAAAACATTGTGTCAAAAGGACGTTTTGTGCAATTTCTTCTTTTGTCACTATGTTTTCAAAAAGCCGTCTGCTGCAGGGGCGTCCGAAAGCGTTTATATGAGGGAAAGGGTTAAAGTTTGGAAATATCAATATCAAGACCACCAAGGATGCTTCACTGTATACCTCCAACATTGACCAAGGGCATATTCAGATTGTCCTCATGCAACAACCGACCGATCAAATTACGCATTTGTTTTAGTGATTATGTTTTAGTCCAACCATTTCCTCACTTATTATCTGAATTTGGAAGGCTATTGTTCGTTTTTAAGTGCTTCCCCAACCTTCATTTACTTTGCCTGGAGCTAAACTCAAACAATGTTCAATGGGTTCATTTTTGTTTCGTGGGTGTGTAGATGACAACGAGAAAGCAACACCAATAATTACTTTGTTTTTCCTGTATTTTGACTTATTATGTCTCCCCCTGTATACAGGGGAGATATATTGTTTTTGGCCTGGATGTCTGTCCCAAATCGTGTCCGCTCCATATCTCTAATACGGCTGGAAGGATGTGCAGAACCTATGTCTCGACCATACCTGTTCAAGGTCAAGGTCACGTTTTAAGGTCAAAGGTTTGAGTGGTTTTTTTTCGTGTCCGCTCCATATCTCCAAGATGGCTTGAAGGATTTTCATGAAACTTGGGTCACATGTTCACCTCATCAGGGCGATGTGCAGAACCCATGTCTCGACCATACCGATTCAAGGTCAAGGTCACAATTGAAGGTCAAAGGTTTGAGGCTTTATTTCGAGTCCCCTCCATATCTCCCAAGACGGCTTGCAGGATTTTCATGAAACTTGGGTCACATGTTCACCTCATCAAGGCGATGTGCAGAACCCATGTCTTGACCATGCCGGTTCAAGGTCAATGTCACGCTTGAAGGTCAAAGGTTTGAGGCTTTATTTAGTGTCCGCTCCATATATCTCCAAGACGGCTTGAAGGATTTTCATGAAACTTGGGTCGAATGTTCACCTCATCAAGGCGATGTGCAGAACCCATGTCTCGACCATACCGGTTCAAGGTCAAGGTCACACTTGAAGGTCAAATGTTTGAGGCTTTATTTCGTGTTCGCTCCATATCTTCAAGACGGCTTGAAGGATTTTCATGAAACTTGGGTCACATGCTCACCTCATAAAGGCAATGTGCAGAATCCATGTCTTGACTATACCAGTTCAAGGTCAAGGTCAAGGTCACGCTTGAAGGTCAAAGGTTTGAGGCTTTATTTCGTGTCCGCTCCATATCTCCAAGACGGCTTCAAGGATTTTCAGGAAACTTGGGTCACATGCTCACCTCATCAAGGTGATGTGCAGAACCCATGTCTCGACCATACCGGTTCAAGGTCAAGGTCACGCTTGAAGGTCAAAGGTTTGAGGCTTTATTTTGTGTCCGCTCCATATATCTCCAAGACAGCTTGAAGGATATCTAAGAAACTTGAGTCGGATGTTCAACTCATCGAGGCGATGTGCAGAACCCATGTCTCGACCATACTGGTTCAAGGTCAAGGTCACGCTTGAAGGTCAAAGGTTTGAGGCTTTATTTCGTGTTGGCTCCATATCTCCAAGACGGCTTCAAGGATTTTCAGGAAACTTGGGTCACATGCTCACCTCATCAAGGCAATGTGCAGAACCCATGTCTCGACCATACCGGTTCAAGGTCAAGGTCATGCTTGAAGGTCAAAGGTTTGAGGCTTTATTTTGTGTCGGCTCCATATCTCCAAGACGGCTTGAAAGATTTTCATGAAACTTGGGTCACATGTTCACCTCATCAATGTGATTTGCAGAGCCCATGTCTCGACCATCCCGGGTCAAGGTCATGCTTGAAGGTCAAAGGTTTGAGGCTTTTTTTCGTGTCCAACATGCCGCGAAGGATTTCACCGAAGATCAGTCACATGTTCAGCTCATTAACATGATGTGCAGAACTCGTGTCCCGACCCTTCAGGTTCAAGGTCAAGGTCACCTCTTAAGGTCAGATGTTTGAGCCCTGATTTCGAGGCTGCTTCCGCTCGATAATTTGAAGATAACTCGAAAAGTCAATTTTTCCTAACCTTCCAGTTCAAGGTTCAAGGTCAAGGTCACCCTAGAGCCAGAAGGTCAACTATTTGGTCTTAACAGTAGGTAATATTAATTTTAATTAATTAATTAACTTCGATTTTGTGTCCGCTCCATATCTCCAAGACTTAGTTATCTCTCAACTATAGTAATTAGAATGTAACTTTAGTCAGAATGCAGAACCAAGACTGGAACAGTGCAACCCCTTTACATCTGATCAGACTGATTCGAATCTCTAGTAGCAAACCTTTATATACAGCACATACAGGTACATTTTAAAAGATTGTACATAGTATTTCAAACCTTTTACATATGCAGGTAGCCAACTCGGTATGAGTTGTGAAAATATCATAATGATAATTGATGATATTTATCAGAAGCAACATTTTTAGTTTTTATTGGCCATTGCTTATGTTTAGCAACAGTTGTTAACTGTTTTGAGGAATACTTCAGTCTTGAATGTTACAGCTGCAGTAAAAAGATGTGTTATTGTAAACCATTTGCTATCATGTCCACTTTGTACAAGGTCAAGATAAAATAAGTAATTAAAAGTTGAATACTGTCCGACTTGGCCAAATGTTTGTCTGCTTTATAGGTTGGAATGTTTTGAGAGATTTTGACAGATATTTGAAAAGGAGACATCTGTTTTTGTGTCAAAAACAATTCTAGTTTCCAGTTGTTTTGCTGGTTTTATGTTTGTTTTTAATACAATCTTAAATAATTGATTACATGATTGTTTGATTTAAAGTCCTGTTTAAAGAATTATGCTTTTGATTGTCTGTCATTTATCACTATGGTTTCAATATGCAGTGTCAATCTTGAGTGTACACTGAACTGAAAATATTATACTCAAGGGTCGCTGCTCAGTTATGCTTAATTGTTCATCTTTCTGTCCTTTGTGAAAAACCGAAAAACCTCAAACTTTGATAAATAGGTATTTGTTATTGGCAGGCAAGTTATATTGTTCCAAACCTTTTTGGCTTGACAACAGGCCGATGGTATATAGTTTAAACAATGTTTGTTCATATCAGCTATGCAATCTATTTTCACCTTACAGATTCCCCTATATCATCGGTGCTTTCAGCACTTTGGTTAGTTTATATTACACAAAAGTGGAATCTTTAAAAAACAGCTTCGCCTATACGAAGACAACCTGGATCCCTTGGCGATTTCTTTATCACATCGCCTTTTTTTCCTTTGACAGCAGTGACCTCAGCTCTCCAAACGACTCTGGTAGTTCATGAAGTAAATTCTGACCTGGAATTCAAAGGATTTTCATAACCTTTTCCCAAATGCAAACACGTTTTGAAAAGATTGTGGCAAAACGATAAATTTCTCATGATAAGCAATGTCTCCTTTTTCCACAATGTTTTCAACTCTTTTCAATAATTACTCTTTTACTTATAAATATTTTCCACTATTTCTGTCTAGATTTGTTGTATGTGGGAAGAAGAAAACTTCAACTTTTGTCCCTGATACGACTACTTGCCTCTGCACCAGGTAACTTTTCAAAACATATTGGGAAATGGGAAAAGTTCATATGCGGGGAGTTCTGCTATTACTTTCGAGTATCGAGATCTTAATTAACCTCTGTTTTGGACCTCGAAGATCAGCTATAGAACTATCTTTTTGTCCGACACAAAAGCATTATAGTGCTATGATAAAAAGGATATTTCATGGGCTGCTATTTTCTCTTTTTAAAGACCCCTACTTAAAAGGTTCATTTATCGAAATATACATTTGTATTCCATACCATAGAAGATGGCATTTGATAGAAACTGTGGAAAAAGACGATCAAGCACTCAAAAGGATCATTTTTTGTTTGTCCCCACAATGTTTTCAATACTGTTACAAAAGGTAACTTTCAATATTACTGATGTTTCAATACTAATTATCATACGTTTTCAAAGGAGATTCCCCTTAACCCTGTCAGAAATATAGACATATAGGCACATTTTGACTCATCTGCAGCAGACGGCTTTTTAATTGAAAACATTGCTGGAAAAGGAGAACCAAGGGTTACGGGGCCCTGCAATACAATAACAATGTTGACTGACGTTTGATTTCATACTGTGTGGTGAGAGTGTGAATCGCATTTATTGATTTGATGTAATTTCATAAACTACTTCGGAGTAATGTCCCAAAAAATATTTTTAATATAATATTTTCAATGTACTCGAATACAAAATGTAGAATTAAATTCTCGAATGGTCTAAGCCCATCATTTGAATCAAACTGTGGCGTTAAACAAGGGGATGTGTTGAGTCTCTTCTTTTCATTTTTTTTTTATAAATTACATACTTAAAGACTTAAAAAATATCAATTCAGATCTAGTTGTAGTTGGTGATGTATCATTAAATGCTCTATTGTATGCCGATGATATCGTATTATTATCCGATAGCAAGGAGGGTTTGCAAAATTGTCTGAATGCATTAAGTAATTATTGTTTCTCTTGGAAACTACAAGTAAATACAGAATAATCAAAAGTAATAGTTTTTAATTCAAATGGAAAATCCTTTATTAACGAATTGTATTACAATGACGAAACCTTAGAGACAGTCAGTAATTATTGTTACTTAGGTATTAATATTAGATATAATGGTAGCTTTAATGTCGCCATCACTTCTCTTATAGAAAAAGCTAGGAAAGCATATTTTAAAATAAAGAAAACAATAGGATTAGATCATCCTTGTAAACTTCTGGAAAAACTTTTTGATTCTTTAGTAGCCCCAGGGACACTATATTATTATAGTGTCCCTGGTAGCCCCTATGCTCCTTTATTGCAGCGAAATTTGGGGTATTACCTCGACATTTAAAGACACTGATCCCTATGCAAAATTACATATAAAATTCATTAAAGAAATCTTGGGAGTTCACTGTAAAGCCTCGAATGATGCATGTCGTTCCGAACTTGCCATTAACAAATAAGATAATGTTATCCAGCATTAAATTCTGGGACCATTTAATCACTTCAGAAGGAAGTGTAGCTCACCAAATATATAATGCTACGAAAATGAGCAACCCATGGGTAAAAAAGTTAAATATTATCATTCAAAATTTAGGTTTATCATATTTGTCAGACGTTAAGCCCACTATTAAACCACTTTTTGGTTTTATAAAACAAAGAATAATTGACCAGGGTCTTCAGGAACAACATTCAAATATTTCAGCATCTCCAAAATTAACATTTTTCCAGAATGTTTACATAATGAACGAACGTGCAGCTTATGTTGATGCTTTAAGAAATAGATCAGATCGATCCTCATTATGTAAATTAAGAGTAAGTGCTCATAACCTTGCCATTGAAAGAGGAAGATATTTAAAAGTGCCCAGGGGTCAAAGAATTTGTGAAATCTGCAAAAATTATGAAATTGAAAATGAACAGCACATGCTACTACATTGCAGAGGGTACTCCAATATCAGAGAGACTTTTGAATTCAAATTGTCAAAAAATTCTCAAAAAAGTAACACTTATATGTGCGATATGTATAACATAAGGCTTATACTTAATAATAAATCTTCCACGGCACTTAAACTATCTTCCTCTTTCGTAACAAATTATTTTATTGTGAGAAGTAATCTATTGCAATAGATTTTCATTATACATGTATTTTATATTCACATAAACGTTTGCATTTTATAACCTTGTTTATCCATTCGGTCATTACCATTTATTGTAAATGCGTTTGTGCCAATAACATATTGTCTATTGTCTAGTGTAAGTTAGCAAAAGCATGACGGAACCTAAATAAGATTCAATTTAGAATTAACAGAGACATATAAATATATGTATGTCTTTGATAATGACAATAATTTATATATGTTCCCTGTTGGCAGAGCTGGGGTTCGAATTCACAATCCCTGGATTGACAGACTGAGCTACCAGGGCTGAGGGAGGGTAAGGGAAATGCAAGAATACAGTCCGGTCCATTTGCCTATTCCATGTTTACATTCTGCAGTCAAATTGCGTATGGATTATTTACTGTTTCATTCAAACAGATATCACGTCCCTGTTTAAATGACTTCTTGTATATTTTCCCCGACAATCAAACCGCTTAAAATAAATAATGGAAGTATAAATAAATTAAGAAAATTATCATTTTAACTTTCTGTATGCTTTTCAATCCCCCCCTACCCTCGCCTTCCCCCCCCCCCCCCCCCCCCCCCCCCCCCGCCGAAAAAACCCAACAAAACACCCAAAACAAATATTTTTTTGTTAAAAATAATCTCACAAATTCTCTTTTCATATTGATTTAATATCTATGAATAAAGTCATATACATGTTTATGAACCTTAATATGATTTGTAATTTTCATTTGATTTGTTTGTGTTTTTTTTTTTTAGGTTTTCGGCTAAAATGCCTATATTTGTGCCTATGATGAAATTGACGGACCAGAGACATATAAACACGTCTCTGGACGGACCAATACTCTTTTTTTTTTTTAGATCGTTGACCTATCATTGTTTCCCCTTATTTCAACCTGGGACTACTTATACGTTATTGTATACATCAGGGACACTATATATATGTAATATAGTGTCCCTGTATACATGTACCGGGAACGTATATATATTATTATATATATAAGATCTACGTCCCTGCATGTACTTACAAAATAATAATAAAAACAAATCTGTTATTGGGATTTGTGTGTGAAAAAACTGAAGCTACACACCTTTAATTGACTTATCTATTTCCGCAAACGAAATAGTTTTTGTTTGACGTTGAAAGTTGAAACATTTGTTTTTTTTTCAGAAATCCAACAAACATTTAAAATATTCGAAATATGCTGACCTACTTTCGCGTTTTATACCGAACCAGGAATTAGTTTGGTCACATGATCAAGTATGGCGGAGAGTGACGAAAGTCCCTCCCCTTCGGACAGTTCTCATGATAATATTCAGGGACCCAAGGTTGTGACAATCACAAAATCAGACACAGGATTTGGATTTAATGTCCGCGGACAAGTCAGTGAAGGCGGAGTCCTCAAATCTATCAACGGAAATCTTTATGCGCCTCTGCAACATGTCAGTGCTGTCCTCGAAGGTGGTGCTGCCCAAAAAGCTGGAATTCGAAAAGGGGACAGGATTCTTGAAGTGTAAGTAAATCAGTACCTTTGCTCGTTAAATGGTTGTTTAATGTACAGTAACATTTATTCAGAATGTTGAAGTAGAGCTTCGGGGCTATTAAAGCGTCTCTGACGTCTCGACTTTGACATTATTCTGACTGGATTTGTCAACTCGATTGAGTATTCAATAATATTGAGCCGTTATTTAGGTAAACCAACCCTAACTTATTATAAAGATCATTTTGCACGTTCATACTATGTGATCTAATTATACACCAAGTCAGAGGCTTCTTGAATGACCACCTTAGAATTATTTAGTGTCTTTACAATACAGTTAAAAGCCTTCTGCAACAAATATTGCAAAATGCCACATCTGTTACTCTGTATGTAAAATACTGCAATAGGTGTTGCAATAACGTATGGTTACGTCTGTACAATGAAGCGGTTTTCTTCCTTAAAAAAATATCTCTGAGGCGCTCTCATTTTTTATAATCTTTTATAATATGTTAACCCATACACAGTGTAATTCTTTCATATACTACTATATATATATATACCGGTTTGTTTTTGGATTTTTGTTTATATTCAACATAATTTCGTATATATGTGGACTTTGTCACAACATAAATTTAATACTAAGTCAGATTTTGTTTAAACTTTAAAGAAACTGAAAAATAAATAAAAATGGTACGACTGGATCTGGGTGCAATAGTTATTTTTTCTGCAATGTAATATACCAGAGGTAACACTATTTACACTTTGGCTTTCTCAATTTATAAGCTGTAATTTAGTTTGTAAGCGCTGTTTAAATCTTCTGCTGCAATTTCCTTTCTTAAAGATATGCAGCTTACCACTTCAGCTCTTAACCCTTTCCCTTATACGACAATTCTGCAGCAGATGACTTTGAACATATTTTGTCAAAAAATAAAAAATCTCTATAATTGAATGGATAACCTAAAGGCTTTGACTAAAAGTGGAAAACATTGTGGCAAAAAGAGAAATTGTTTGTTTTCAGCAATTTTTTTTTTCCACTATGTTTTCAAAAAGCCGTCGAATGCAGAGGCGTTAGAAAGTGTCTATATGAGGAAAAGGGTTAAATCCATGAAAATACCATTCCAACCGCCAAAACATTTAAATCTTTTGCAATTTTATTACATGTATGCAAAACTGGCTTGCATTGATTAGATTTGACCCTTGTAACATTGCTACCGAATTAATCGTCAGAAAGTGTGAAAAGGAAGACATCTCATGCAGGATATGAATGTATTGTTAAAACAGAACATATGTGACATCTGCCTATGAAGGTCTAGGATAGGAACAGTACAGATCCAGTTTAGACTGCTTGAATGTGTTTGTGATCTGGTTCTACACTGATCCTGAATGCCTTATGGTTGGATTACCTTGAGTGCTTCTCAAATTCAATTACGCTTTCATTATTAGAGAATTTTAATAGTTTTGCCCAAATGATTTTAAATTTGTTGGCTGCAGATTTGATGTATGTATGAAACCGCTTATATAATAAAAGAATTTAAAAAAAAAATATTATGCCAAAAGCTTTGAATTATTCAAACATTTCACAAAGCCATGTAGAGCTTTAGCTTCATATATGTACTGACCATTTTTTATTTTTTAGGAATGGAGTAAGTGTAGAAGGGTCGACACACAAACAAGTGGTGGACTTGATCAAATCAGGAGGGGATACCCTTACACTTACAGGTAAGTCATTTAAACTTAAAAAACAGTCTTCATGAAGCAACTCACTAGATATGTGACAGTTTGCATATTAGTCTTCATGAAGCAACTCACTAGATATGTGACAGTTTGCATATTAGTAGAAATAAAAAATGTGTATCGAAGCTCTCTATATAAAACCACCAGTCATATTACATGCTTCGAAACCTACGCTCAGTACTCAAAAGAATATTCTCAACATTATGGTTTAGATGAGACAAACAAGAGATATTGTTTAGCAGAGATTTGTTATCACCTCAATTTCTTTATGAACCAACACACTTCTCCCTAGTTATTTGATGGTTTGTATATAGCTTTAAACCTTTCCCACATACAACAAATCTGTAGCAGACTACGTTGAAAGTATCTAGACAAAAGCATGCACAAGCTCTATAAATGTAGGTATAAATACTGAAAAGATTTGAAAACATTGAGGAATTTCTACTTTTGTCACAATGCTTTCAAAAGTCGTCTGATGCAGATCTGCCAAAATGCGTTTTTATGTGGGAAAGGGTTAAATAAAGGTTGCATTTCATTTTAATCCTTTCCCATATACAACACATCTGCAGCATTTATCTTTGAAAACATATTGGCAAAAAACCTGAAAAATCTCCATAAATGAGAGCTGAAAACATTGTAGCAAAAGGATAAATTGCTCATTATGAGCAATTTCTCCTTTTCCACAATATTTTTTTAAAAAGTTTTCTCTGCTGCAGAGGCACCTTGAAGCGTCGGTATGTGGGAAAGGGTTTTAAAAACTGTCAACATAAGGCTCAGCTGTTGGTTATTGAAAGAATCAATTCAGTTTACCTGATATATGAATATGCTACTTTGAAAGTTGTCTGTTTTAGATTATATTCTAGGAAATAACTGAAATTTGATAATTTGAAAGGGTATCCGTTTCCCACATACAGCAAGTCTGCAGCAGACGACTATGAAAAGTTATTGGCAAAAGTGTGAACAAGTCAAATTTAAGGGAAATCTTGTTAACACTCTGGAGGCCGAATTTTTTACTTGAGCATGTTAAAACTTTATCAGATTGTTTGTCTTGATGATTATGTAGGCCAAATTGGAATATGGGTCATATTGGGTCAAAAAGTCAGTCACTATGCCAAATTGAAGGATAATCTTGTTTACACTCGAATGGCCTGTCATTAACAAGGTCACTTGGCCAAATTGATGGAAAATCTTATTAAAACTAGAGACCGAAGTGCTCAAGGTGAGTTTTTGTGATTGCCTTTTGTCCGTCGTTCGGTGTTCATCGTCAAAACACTAGAGGAAATATTTTGCATCAAATATTCATGAAAGTTTTATCAGAACATCAATCTCCATCAAATCTAGGCCAGGTTCGAAACTGGGTCATGTGGGGGTCACAAACTAGGTCACTAGATCAAATTAAATGATAATCTTGTTAACACTGGAAGCCGCATTTTAAACTTGACCATGTTGAAACTTTGTCATAATTTTTGTCTTAGTGATATCTAGGCCAAGTTTGAATATAGGTCATGTTGGGTCAAAATCTAGGTCACTAGGCAGGGTTTTTTTTCCTTATATAAAAGGGGCCGTTTAACGGCCCCTTCCCCCCGGAAAATAAGCATAGTTTTTCCCCTAAAAATATAAATTCCCCTCGGATAAAAAAAAAAAAAATTTTTTTTTTTTTTTTTTCATATTTAACTTTTGAACATTAGCTTAAATCTCATTTATCTTTCCACAATGAACAGAATACAATTTGACTCGAGGTGTAGGCTTGGTGCTGAAATACTTGATATTTTGATGATAATTAAAGTTGCTGATGTTGCCCTTAGAGAATATGACCCAAAAACTGCTGTGACAAGATGGATGTTGTCTTGACTAATTCAGAAAAGACCCCATACTTTGCCATATGGAGCCATAAATTGAAACACAGTTTCTAGACTATGTTGTATATCTGACAGTCTCAGCAGCTTCTTTTCACAGCATGTTTTGGACCATGTTTACATTACATTCATGATTGACCATAACAGTGTATTGCGCTATTGTAGTTCACATTGTGTTGCTTAAAATTAAAGTTCTAATAAGTTGTTTTCTCATTTAGCAAGTAACAAAAAATAGCAATTGCGAAAAAATGCAAGTAGAAAATCTTGCTAATTTCGACCCTTGACAGTGGTATAGTTTAAGTGAACTGGATTATGACAATCTAGTGGAGGAATTCAAGAACATGAAAAATAGACAGATGGCCTTGTAATGATAAAAGTTAAACATGCACATTATACTAGTTTACAATTTTTCTCCTTTTTTCTAAAACGCCGCGAAATTTTCCCCTTCTCAAAGGCCCCAGGCCCCTTCCCCTTTTTCAGAAAAAAAACCCTGCTAGGCCAAATTGCAGGAAAATTTTGTTAACACTCTGGAAGCCGTGTTTTTAACATGAACATGTTGAAACTTTACTAAAATGATTCTCTTGATGATATCTAGGCTCAGTTCAAACATGGGTCATGTCCGGTCAAATGATATTTCTTATGCCATTGATATGTGTGTCATAACTGGGACGTTTTGGTTACACATCTATTTAAACAAAAATGAATGTTTATTTATTTGATTTTAATAACTATGACAAAGCAAAAATTAGTGTTTATTTATTTGATTTTAATAATGATGACAACCGGTAAAGCTTTGCTGGTAATGTAAACAAAAAGTCCAGACCGAATAGGGGGATGAGTGGTTCGCTATATTCTCGCGAACAATTCAGCTGTTAATCGCGGGAAATGTCATTATCAAGATATGGCAGAGAAGCATAAAGTCGTCTAAACTAATATCTATCAAATCAACACTTTCAATGCCCTCAAATTCTGCTTCAGAGTCAAAATTTCAGAAAATTTCGGCAAAAAAATAATTGACATCAGCCATTGTGGAATCTCGGAAAGTACCTCTTCAGAATAGATTGATGACGTATTTATTATGTCAATTCTGACCAATCAATTTCATTATTCGGGGAGGAATCCATTAGGAACGAGGCTACAGAGGCTGCATATTTTCCAAGTAGTTATGCATACAGAATAAAAAAATAACTTCAATTTATAGTTTCCGAAGTGATAATCGGTATAAATCATCAACAAATATTTTTAACATATAAACAAAACGTCCGAATTTTATAGTTTTATAATTTTTATTTCTCGTCATCAAATATTTTGAAAAGATAAAGAAAACGTCCGACCTAGTTAATTAATTTACGGTATTTGAAAGAAAGACCGTCGTCGGATTAGGCAAACTTTTAATCCAATTAATAGCGTAATCAAGTTAAACTACCTTTCCTTATAATTCCTACAAAAAAAAGACGTCGTCAAGGTGATGTCTGGTACACCCGATAAGAACTTGTGTAATCGTGTGCATGTGACGTTTCGGGGAATTTCTGGATGTATTATTAATAAACAGCCAGTGCTCAATTTTCTGACGTTTTTTTGATTTTTTTTTCTTGACGTATATAACGTCCGCGTCCGCTTAATGAAAGCACTGTTGGGTTCATAACTAGTTCACTAGGCCAAATTTAAGGAAAATCATGATAACACTCTGGAAGCCAAATTTTTGGCTTGAGCATGTTGTAACTTTGTCAGAATATTTGTCTTGATGATATCTAGGCTAAGCAGGTCATGTTGGGTAAAAAACTAGGTCACTCGACCAAATTAAAAGACGTTCTTGTTAAATCTCTGAAAAACAATTTTTTTATTTTTGAGCATGTTGAAACTTTGTCAGAATTGGTGTTTTGATAATATCTAGGCTAATTGTGAATTTAGGTCATGTCTGTTAAATAACAAGGTGTCATGGGCAAATTTGAGAAAAATCTTGTTATCACATTAGGGAACACACGTTTAGTTCAATGGCTTTAAACTTTGTCAGAAAGTTGGTCTTTGTGATATCTATGCCAAGTTTGAATATGGGTCATATCAGGTCAAAAACTAGGTCACATGGCCAAATTGAAGAACAATCTTGTTAAACTCTGGAAGCCGCATTTTTGGCTTGAGCATGTTGAAACTTTGTCAGAATATTTGTCTTGATGATATCTAGGCTAAGCTCGAATATGGGTCAGGTCAGGTCAAAAAGTAGGTCACTAGGCCAAATTGTAGAACAATCTTTTTAACACTATAGAGATCGCATTTTTGAAAATTTTGTCAGAAATTTTGTCTTGATGATATTGCCATTGGCGCTGAAAGAGTTATAAGTCTTAAAAAGCCCGTTCTCAGGTGAGCGATCCAGGGCCTCATCGCCCTCTTGTTTGTTAGAATGTTTGTCTTGATGATATCTAGGTCAAGTTTGAATATGGGTCATATTGACTCTTAAACTAGGTCTCTAGGCCAAATTGAAGGTAAACCTTTTCAAACACTCTGGGCACTGCTTTTTTGTTTCAGCAGTTTGAGACTTTGTCATGTGTTTTGCATTAGAAATTTCATTGCAAAACTAAGATGAGCTATCTAGGGCCATCATGGCCCTCTTGTTTAAAGCCAAGTGAAGCTTGCTTGCTTAATGGAATTTAGGGTTGGTTACTTAAGTTAATCACTGTTAAACATGGCCAGTTGGTTTTGGGGAAATTAATTAAAAAGGCAAAGGGGATCATTGAAAAATGGCTCCCTTTTGCTCCAATGGTAAAAATTGCTTTTATTCTTTCATACAGCAATGTTTCTGCAGCAGATAACATTTGGAAAAGTTTTTAATTTTTTTAGCAATTACTTCCTTTCCTTCAATGATTATTTTCAGCCAATTTATTCAAAGCAGAGTGAATAAAATGTGTGTTTTGTATCATTTCAGTAATTTCTGTGCCAGATCAGGTTGCTGATCGACTAGAACCAAGTGATGATTCATCGGGCCCATCATACATAGATTATTCTGAGAGACGGTCCCTACCTATATCGATACCAGATTATCAATCAGTGAATCAAACAGGAGAGAAATTTGTGGTCAGTACCATTGTATTCTTCCCACATACAACAAATCTGCAGCAGACACATTTGAGTTAATTTAAACAAAAGTATGGAATATCACCATAAATGAAAGTAATGTTACTGAAAGAAGTTGAAAACATTGTGGCAGAAGGAGCAATTGCTTGTTTTGAGCAATTTCTTCTTTTGCCATTATGTTTTCAAAGTTTGTCTGCTGCAAAGGCGTCAAAAAGCTTCTGTATGAGGGAAAGGGTTAACAAATCTATAGTGGACACATTTAAAAATACTTTGTTAAAAAGATGGAAAATCATGATAATAATTATACCCCCTTCGAAGAAGAGGGGGTATATAGGAGTCACTGTGTCGGTCTGTCTGTCGGTCGGTCGGTCGGTCAGTCGGAAGCCATATTTTGTCCGGCCTATTTCTTACAAACCACTGGGTGGAATTCTATAACATTTTACATGAAGCTTCTATACCAAGAGGAGATGTGCATATATCCTAAAGGGGTTTCAATTACATGTTATTTTACAGAGTTATGGCCCTTTTACTTATTAAGTTATGGTGTAGGTCAAGGTGCTGTTTTGGGGGTATTTATCATCTTCAGTGATAGTTCTAGTTTTCATTGTCAGCAATTCCTCCTGTTGCCAGAATGATATTCAATAATGTTAAATAAATATTATCTGCAGCAGAAAACTTTTGAAAACATTGTGACAAAAAGTTAAATTGCTTGTATTGCCATTATGTTTTCAACTCTTTTCAATATAAACAACTTTCATTTTAACCCTTTCCCACCTGCAGACGCATTTTGGCGCAATAACATCAGACGACTTTTGAAAACATTGTGCCCGAAGGTGAAATTGCTCATGATGAGAAATTTCTCCTTTGACAAAATTGTTTTCAACTTTATTTAACAATTAAGCCATCTTTTATGGAGATTTTTCAGGTTTTTGTCACTATGTTTTCAAAGTCGTCTGCTGCAGAATTGTTGTATGTGGGAAAGGGTTAAGAGATTTCATCATAATTTTCCAGTCCAGTTTAAACATGTAACAAGATGTTTTCAAAGTCGTCTACTGCAAATGTTTTGTATGTGGGAAAATGTGAATGCTAAGATGTTTGCAAGAATGTTTTGAGTTGTGGGCAGTGAAATGAGGTCTTATGGTGTCCCCATTATCGTATCACAAATTCACATACAGATGCATACATGTATGTACCATTAGTAGAGTCACAGCCCCTTTCAATCTAATTTTGTGAAGACACCCTAGCCTATTGGTTTTGTAAAATTCAACGTGCAAAATTACTAAATTTTGAAAACAATGACTTATGAAATCACAAAATTGTGCCAAAAAATTATATGTTGTGTATATTAATGAAATCTTATGAACAAGGTATATTCCAATTTATTTTGCTTTATGGCTATATGCACTTCCTACTGGATTAAGCAAGCATACACTTCATTTGTTTGCTATGTGAATTTTTTCTTTCATTTGTGAAATTTGTTCACATCAATGTGAAAAATGTTCGCTTTTCCTAATTGTGAAGTAGCCTTAATTCAGCCTATAATATAGTAGGTGGAAAGGTGCTGGCTGGGATAATAATGAAGATTATTGTTGTAAGGTACAACTACAGCTATTATTATTACATGCAGGTTACCTCTGAATAGACTGCTGGGAGTAAATTGGTCTTTTCCCCTCAATAAATATCTTATTACTCATCTTAATCATTTACTGAACAAATTATTTTGAGTACCCACTACAAAGGGTTTGAGTATCAAATAAGGATTTTAGAGCATAAAAAATGCCCCTTATCTTAACCCTTTCCCACATATAATCACATTTTGACGCATCTGCAGCAGACCACTTTTGAAAACATTGGGACAAAAGGAGAAATTGCTCAAAATGAGCAATTTCTGTTTTTGACACAATGTTTTCAACTTTTTTTCAGTAATTATGTCTCCCCCCTCCGGAGGAGACATATTGCTTTTGCCTGCGCCGTCTGTCTGTCTGTCTGTACGTCCACATTTCTTGTCCGGCCTTTATCTCACAACCCCTTGGCCACATTTCTATGAAACTTCACAGGAGTCATCGGTACAACTTCTAGTTGCGCATATTACGAGGGCATTTAATTTGACCTACTTTTGGATGAGTTATTGCCCTTTTTAGCTCACCTGTGCACGAAGTGCTCAAGGTGAGTTATTGTGATCGCCCTATGTTCGGCATCCGTCGTCCGTCGTCTGTCAACATTTTCTCCTCTGTAACCGGTGGGTCAACTGGGATGAAACTTCACAGAAAGCATCCTCTCAATGTCCTCACCAGAATTCCTTAAAATTTTCGGGATCCATGCAGAATTCTGGTTTCCATGGCAACGAAATGAAAAAACTTCAAAATTCTTAAAAAATCTTCTCCTCCGAAAGTGTAAGGCCGATTTTCAAATAATTTTGTAGAAATGTTCCTCGGGTGACCCTCTATCAGATTCCTTCAAGCCATGTTGATTGGTCGAAAAACATGGCCGCCAGGGGGGGGCGGGGCTATTTTTCCTTATATGGCTATAGTGCAAACTTAAAAAATCTTCTTCTCCAAAAGTGTCAGGCCGATTTTCAAATAAATTTGTAGAAATGTTCCTTGGGTGACCCTCTATCAGATTCCTTCAAGCCACGTTGATTGGTCAAAAACATGGCCGCCAGGGGGCGGGGCTATTTTGTCTTTTATGGTTATAGTGCAAACTTAAAAAATCTTCAACAATTTACATCTTCTCCTCAGTAACCGGTGGGTCAATTGGGATGAAACTTCACAGAAAGCATCCTCTCAATGACCTCACCAGAATTCCTTCAAATTTTTGGGATCCATGCAGAATTCTGGTTTCCATGGCAACGAAACGAAAAAAACTTCAAAATTCTACTTCTCCCTAACTGGTTGGCAGATTTTGAACTTATTTTGTAGAAATGTTCCTTGGGTGACTCTCTATCAGATTCCTTGAAGCCATGTTGATTGGTCGAAAAACATGGCCGCCAGGGGGGCGGGGCTTTTTTGCCTTATATGGCTATAGTGAAAACTTAAAAAATCTTCTCCTCCAAAAGTGTCAGGCCGATTTTCAAATAATTTTGTAGAAATATTCCTTGGATGACCCGCTATCAGATTTCTTAAAGCCATGTTGATTGGTCGCAAATCATGGCCGCCAGGGGGGGGGGGGGGGGGGCGGGGCTTTTTTGCCTTATATAGTTATAGTGCAAACTTAAAAAATCTTCTCCTCCAAAAGTGTCGGGCCGATTTTCAAATAATTTTGTAGAAATGTTCCTTGGATGACCCTCTATCAGATTCCTTCAAGCCATGTTGATTGGTCAAAAAACATGGCCGCCAGGGGGCGGGGCTATTTTGCATTATATGGCTATAGTGAAAACTTAAAAAATCTTCTCCTTCAAAAGTGTAAGGCCGATTTTCAAATAATTTTGTAGAAATGTTCCTAGGGTGACCCTCTATCAGATTCCTTAAAGCCAAGTTGATTGGTTGAAAACTATGCCCGCCAGATGGCGGGGCTTATATAGCTAAAGTTAAAAAAAAAATCAGGTGAGCGATTCCAGGGCCATCATGGCCCTCTTGTTTTAAAATTGCCATTTCATTCTTGTCCGGCCTTCATCTCACAACCCCTTTGCCACATTTCTATGAAACTTCACAGGTGTCATCGGTACAATGTGTTGTTGCGCATATTACGAGGGCGTTTAATTTGACCTAATTTTGGTTGAGTTATTGCCCTTCTTTTAAAATTGCCATTTCATTCTTGTCCGGCCTTCATCTCACAACCCCTTTGCCACATTTCTATAAAACTTCACAGGAGTCATCGGTACAATGTGTTGTTGCGCATATTACGAGGGCGTTTAATTTGACCTACTTTTGGATGAGTTATTGCCCTTTTTAGCTCACCTGTGCACGAAGTGCTCAAGGTGAGTTATTGTGATCGCCCTATGTCCGGCGTCCGTTGTCCGTCGTCCGTCGTCCGTCAACATTTTCTCCTCTGTAACCGGTGGGTCAACTGGGATGAAACTTCACAGAAAGCATCCTCTCAATGTCCTCACCAGAATTCCTTAAAATTTTCGGGATCCATGCATAATTCTGGTTTCCATGGCAACGAAATGAAAAAACTTCAAGATTCCTTCAAGCCATGTTGATTGGTCGAAAAACATGGCCGCCAGGGGGGGCGGGGCTATTTTGCCTTATATGGCTATAGTGAAAACTTAAAAAATCTTCTCCTCCGAAAGTGTCAGGCCGATTTTCAAATAATTTTTTAGAAATGTTCCTCGGGTGACCCTCTATCAGATTCCTTCAAGCCATGTTGATTGGTCGAAAAACATGGCCGCCAGGGGGGCGGAGCTATTTTTCATTATATGGCTATAGTGCAAACTTAAAAAATCTTCTTCTCCAAAAGTGTCAGGCCGATTTTCAAATAAATTTGTAGAAATGTTCCTTGGGTGACCCTCTATCAGATTCCTTCAAGCCATGTTGATTGGTCGAAAATCATGGCCGCCAGGGGGGGGCGGGGCTTTTTTGCCTTATATAGCTATAGTGCAAACTTAAAAAATCTTCTCCTCCAAAAGTGTCGGGCCGATTTTCAAATAATTTTGTAGAAATGTTCCTTGGATGACCCTCTATCAGATTCCTTCAAGCCATGTTGATTGGTCAAAAAACATGGCCGCCAGGGGGCGGGGCTATTTTGCCTTTTATTGCTATAGTAAAAACTTAAAAAATCTTCTCCTTCAAAAGTGTCAGGCCGATTTTCAAATAATTTTGTAGAAATGTTCCTAGGGTGACCCTCTATCAGATTCCTTAAAGCCAAGTTGATTGGTTGGAAACTATGCCCGCCAGATGGCGGGGCTTATAAAGCTAAAGTGAAAAAAAAAATCAGGTGAGCGATTCCAGGGCCATCATGGCCCTCTTGTTTTAAATTTGTTTGTCTGTCTGTTTGTCTGTCTGTCTGTACGTCCACATTTCTTGTCCGGCCTTTATCTCACAACCCCTTGGCCACATTTCTATGAAACTTCACAGGAGTCATCGGTACAATGTCTTGTTGCGCATATTATGAGGGCGTTTAATTTGACCTACTTTTGGATGAGTTATTGCCCTTATTTTAAATTGCCATTTCATTCTTGTCCGGCCTTCATCTCACAACCCCTTGGCCGTATTTCTATGAAACTTCACAGGAGTCATCGGTACAACGTCTAGTTGCGCATATTACGAGGGCGTTTAATTTGACCTAATTTTGGTTGAGTTATTGCCCTTTTTAGCTCACCTATGCACGAAGTGCAAGGTGAGCTATTGTGATCACATTTTGTCCGTCGTCCGTGCGTCGTCCGTCGTGCGTCGTGCGTCGTCAACATTTCAGCTTGTTAACACTCTACAGGCTACATTTTGCATCCAATCTTCATGAAAGTGTATCAGAACATTCATCTCCATCAAATCTTGGACAAGTTCGAAACTGGGCCATATGAGGTCAAAAACGAGGTCACTAGGTCAAATTGAAGGAAAATCTTGTTAACACTTTGGATGCCACATTTTTTGCTTCAGCAGCTTGACATTTGGTCAGAATGTTTGTCTAAATGATATCTAGGTCAAGTTCGAATATGGGTCATATTGGGTCAGAAACTAGGTCACTAGGCCAAATTGAAGGAACATCTTGTTAACTCTGTAGAAGACACATTTTTTTACAGCAGCTTGACATTTTATGAGAATGTTTATCTAAATGATATCTAAGCCAAGATCAAATATGGATCATGTAGAGTCAGAAACAAGGTCAATAAAGGAAAATATTGTTCAAACTCCGGAGGCCGCATTTTTACTTTGAGCAAGTTGAAAATTTGTCAGAATGTTGTCTTGATAATATCTAGTCCATGTTGGAATATGGGTCATATCAGGTAAAAAAATATAGATCACTAGGCCAAATGAAGGAAAATATTGTTAACACTGTGGAGGTTGCATTCAGAATAATTGTCCTGATGTATTTTGCATTGTAGTACATTGTATAATTAAGGTGAGCGATCCAGGGCCATCATGGCCCTCTTGTTTTAAAATTGCCATTTCATTCTTGTCCGGCCTTCATCTCACAACCCCTTTGCCACATTTCTATGAAACTTCACAGGAGTCATCGGTACAATGTCTTGTTGCGCATATTACGAGGGCGTTTAATTTGACCTACTTTTGGATGAGTTATTGCCCTTTTTAGCTCACCTGAGCTTTGCTCAAGGTGAGTTATTGTGATCGCCTTTTGTCCGTCGTGCGTCGTGCGTCAACTTCTTCTCCTCAGTAACCAGTGGGTCAATTTGGATGAAACTTCACAGAAAGCATCCTCTCAATGACCTCACCAGAATTCCTTCAAATTTTTGAATTCCATGCAAAATTCTGGTTTCCATGGCAACGAAACCAAAAAAAATTCAAAATTCTTCTTCTCCCAAACTGGTTGGCAGATTTTCAAATAATTTTGTAGAAATGTTCCTTAGATGACCCTCTATCAGATTCCTTCAAGCCATGTTGATTGGTCGAAAAACATGGCCGCCAGGGGGGGCGGGGCTATTTTGCCTTATATGGCTATAGTGAAAACTTAAAAAATCTTCTCCTCCGAAAGTGTCAGGCCGATTTTCAAATAATTTTGTAGAAATGTTCCTTGGGTGACCCTCTATCAGATTCCTTCAAGCCATGTTGATTGGTCGAAAAACATGGCCCCCAAGGCGGGGCTCTTTTGCCTTTTATGGCTATAGTGAAAACTTAAAAAAAATCTTCTCCTCCGAAAGTGTCAGGCTGATTTTCAAATGATTTTGTAGAAATGTTCCTTAGATGACCCTCTATCAGATTCCTTCAAGCCATGTTGATTGGTCGAAAAACATGGCCGCCAGGGGGGGCGGGGCTATTTTGCCTTATATGGCTATAGTGAAAACTTAAAAAATCTTCTCCTCCGAAAGTGTCAGGCCGATTTTCAAATAATTTTGTAGAAATGTTCCTTGGGTGACCCTCTATCAGATTCCTTCAAGCCATGTTGATTGGTCAAAAAACATGGCCGCCAGGGGGCGGGGCTATTTTGCCTTTTATGGCTATAGTGAAAACTTAAAAAATCTTCTCCTCTATAAGTGTCGGGCCGATTTTTAAATTATTTTGTCGAAATGTTCCTTGGGTGACCCTCTATCAGATTCCTTCAAGCCATGTTGATTGGTCGAAAAACTTGGCCGCCAGGGGGCAGGGCTATTTTGCCTTATATGGCCAAAGTGAAAACTTAAAACATCTTCTCCTCCGAAAGTGTCTGGCTGATTTTCAAATAATTTTGTAAAAATGTTCCTTGGATGACCCTCTATCAGATTCCTTCAAGCCATGTTGATTGGTCAAAAAACATGGCCGCCAGGGGGGCGGGGCTATTTTGCCTCATATGGCTATAGTGAAAACTTAAAAAATCTTCTTCTCCGAAAGTGTCAGACACCGATTTTCAAATAATTTTGTAGAAATGTTCCTTAGATGACCCACTTTCAGATTCCTTCAAGCCATGTTGATTGGTAAAAAAACATGGCCGCCAGTGGGCAGGGCTATTTTGCCTTATATGGCTATAGTGAAAACTTAAAACATCTTCTCCTCCAAAAGTGTCTGGCTGATTTTCAAATAATTTTGTAGAAATGTTCCTAGGGTGACCCTCTATCAGATTCCTTCAATCAAAGTTGATTGGTCGGAAACTATGGCTGCCAGGGGGCGGGGCTTATATAGCTAAAGTGAAAAAAAAATGTTAGGTGAGCGATTCCAGGGCCATCATGGCCCTCTTGTTTAAAATAAATCACTAACTGACAAAACAGTCAGCCAGACAAATACCCCTTGGGGGAGACATACGTTTTTCCCAAAAACAACCTCTAGTTATACCTTCATTTTTAGCTCCACTCTTATGTCATGGTGAATTGTCCGTTGTGCGTCCTTGCGTTACCTTTTTCCTTTATACAACTTCTTCTCCCTTACCACTTGGCCAATTTGGTTGAAACTTCATAGGAAGCATCCTCTCAATATCCTCTCTTAAATTCCTTCAAATATTTTTGATTCATCCATAATTCTGTTTTCCATGGCAACCAAAAGAAAAAAATAGTGAAAACTTAAAAGATCTTCTTCTCCGAAAGTGTCAGGCTGATTTTCAAATAATTTTGTAGAAATGTTCCTTGGATGACCCTTTATTAGATTCCTTCAAGAAATGTTGATTGGTTGAAAAACATGGGACGCCAGGGGGCGGGGCTATTTTGCCTTATTTAGCTATAGTGAAAACTTAAAAAATCTTCTTCTCCGAAAGTGTTCAGCTGATTTTCAAATAATTTTGTAGAAATGTTTATTGGGTGACCCTCTATCAGATTCCTTCAAGCCATGTTGATTGGTCGAAAAACATGGCCGCCAGAGGGCGGGGCTATTTTGCCGTATATGACCATAGTGAAAACTTAAAAAATCTTCTTCTCCGAAAGTGTTAAACCGATTTTTAAATAATTTTGTAGAAATGTTTCTTGGGTGACCCTCTATCAGATTCCTTCAAGCCATGTTGATTGGTTGAAAAATATGGCCGCCAGGGGGTGGGGCTATTTTGTTTTATATGGCTATAGTGAAAACTTAAAAATATCCTCTCCTCCGAAAGTGTCAGGCCTATTTTTAAATAATTTTGCAGAAACATTCCTTGGGTGACACTCTACAAGATTCCTTTAAGCCATGGTGGTTGGTAAAAAACATGGCCACCAGGGGGCAGGGCTGTTTGGAGATTTGATTTTTGCCTTATGGCCGTAGAGCGATATTGGCCCTCTTGGGCCTCTTGTTTAGAGATTTTCCATGGCTTGAGTTAATGTTTTCAAACTTGTCTGCTGCAGATGTGTTGTATGTGGGAAATGATAAAGCTTGAGTCTGGTATGATTACATCTGCATCTCTCACCCAAGTCAGGGTTTTTTTACCTTATATATAAGGGGCCGCTTAACGGCCCCTTCCCCTCGGAAAATAAGCATATTTTTTCTCCTAAAAATATAAAAATTGACTTGAGGTGTAGGCTTGGTGCTGAAATACTTGATATTTTGATGAGAATTAAAGTTGCTGAT
This sequence comes from Serripes groenlandicus, assembly GCA_031761405.1. Classification (NCBI taxonomy): domain Eukaryota; kingdom Metazoa; phylum Mollusca; class Bivalvia; order Cardiida; family Cardiidae; genus Serripes; species Serripes groenlandicus. The sequence continues at coordinate 103,815,361 of JASEVX010000002.1, forward strand.
GTTGCCCTTAGAGATCAGAAACTGCTGTGACAAGATGGATGTTGTCTTGACTAAGTCAGAAAAGACCCCATACTTTGCCATATGGAGCAAGAAATGGAAACACAGTTTTTAGACTACGTTGTATATCTGACAGTCTCAGCAGCTTCTTTTCACAGCATGTTTTGGACCATGTTCACATTACATTCATGATTGACCATAACAGTGTATTGCACTATTGTAGTTCACATTGTGTTGCTTAAAATTAAAGTTCTAATAAGTTGTTTTCTCATTTAGCAAGTAACAAAAAATAGCACTTGCGAAAAAAATGCAAGTAGAAAAATCTTGCTAATTTTGACCCTTGAAAGTGGTATAGTTTGAGTGAACTGGATTATGACAATCTAGTGGAGGAGTTCAAGAACATGAAAATAGACAGATGGCCTTGTAATGATAAAAGTTAAACATGCACATTATAGTTTTATACTAGTTTACAATTTTTCCCCTTTATTCTAAAATGCCGCGAAATTTTTCCCTTCTTAAAGGCCCCAGGCCCCTTCCCCTTTTTCAGAAAAAAAACCCTGCAAGTGACGAAGTCTTCACTGTATGCAGATAAGATAAGACCCTAAATCGCCAGCACACCTCAACTCTTAAGTCTTAAGTTATTCAAATGCCATCTAGTAAAAGACATTCAGTTAACCCTTACCCTCATATAGACGCTTTATGACGCCTCTGCAGCAGACGGCGTTTTTGAAAACATAGTGACAAAAGAAGAAATTGCACAGAACGTGCAATTTCTCCTTTTGCCACAATGTTTTCCACTTTTTGTCATAAGTTATCCATTCAATATAAATGGAGATTTTCTATGTTTTGACAAAATATGTTCAAAGTCGTCTACTGCAGAATTGTCGTATGTGGGAAAGGGTTAATAAAAAGTTCCAGACATAGTCGCATGTACATATCGAATTAGTACTTTTAGCGTGCCGAGAAGATCCTGCTGGAAGTTAATTAAATTTATCCTCACATTCAATTAATCGGCAGGGAATTACTTTGAAAACGAATAAGTCAAATCTCCATAGAACAGAAGGTATAATTATTGTATAGAGAGAGAACATTGTTGGGAAAGAGAAATATTGCTATGAACTATTTCTCCTTTTGTCATTATGTTTTCAAAAGTTGTCTGCTGCAGATACATGTGTGAAATGTATGCTTCTGCATGTAAAGTATAGAGTTAACTTCTGACCTGATATGGACACGTTTATACCTTTGCTAAAGAAATGTTTCCAATCTTTGTGAGACGATTGTTTTGGTACATTTGAGTACCAAAACAAAGGGTTTAAGTGTCAAATAAGAATTTTAGAACATGCAAAACTGCCAGTGACCCTTTCCCTTATACAACAATTCTGCAGCAGACCACTTTGAACATATTTTGTCAAAAAAAAGAATATCTCTATAATTAAATGGATAACCTAAAAGTGGTAAACATTGTGGCAACAGGAGAAATTGCTCGTCTTGAGCAATTTCTTTTGTCACTATGTTTTCAAAAAGCTGTCTGCTGCAGAGGCATCAGAAAGCATCTATATGAGGGAAAGGGTTAACTAGAGCTCTGTAATATCCTGCTGATTTTCAGTAACAACTAACATACCACCATCTGTGACTTTTAACAAGTTCTTACCAATTAGGCCGATCATGATGTAATGCTCACATGTTTACTGTCTTTTTCTCTTACCCACAGTCATGTACAACAAATTTTGCAGCAGATAAATAAACTTAACTTTCTAGACATATAGTTTATTTATTGAATAGAGTTAAAAACATTTTGGCAGAAGGAGCAATTTCCTATTTGCCACAATGTTTACAAAAGTTTACAGCTGCAGATGTTTCTCCCTGGTTCTGCATGAACAATTTGCATGTTATGTAAAGCCTTGAAATACTCAGAGCTCCAGATAAGGGGCAATTAATTTCATGATCCAAACCATGATCCAAACCATGATCCAAACATGATCCAAACCATGATCCAAAACATGATCCAAACATGATCCAAACAGTTAACCCTTTCCCTCATACGACAATTCCGCAGCAGACGACTTTGAACGTATTTTGTCAAAACATAGAAAATCTCCATAATTGAATGGATAACCTATGACAAAAAGTGGAAAACCTTGTGGCAAAAGGAGAAATTGCATGTTTTGTGCAATTTCTTCTTTTGTCACTATGTTTTCAAAAACGCCGTCTGCTGCAGAGTCGTCAGAAAGCGTCTATATGAGGGAAAGGGTTAAAAATGATATAGGGCCTTCAAACCCTATCATGTTTGGGCTTGTGAGACTATTCTTTAGAATCACTTTAAATCAAAGTGCCAATGGCACTGTAGTGGCGATCGTATGGAAAATCCTGCAAAGTAACAAGCAGTATATCGGTGTAGGGCTTGCGATGACTCTGGTGCGGGTATATTTGAGAATGTATCAACCCTGCATCTTTTGACAGTAGAATAATGTTAGTTTGCCAGAATGTTGTCTTGGTGATTATTTAGTTACGTTCTGAAATTGGTCATGATGTGTTCAAAATTAGGCCATTCCAAAGTTATGAAAAATCTAGTTGGTATTCGATAGACTACCGTTTTAGCTCATTAGAATGACTATTTGTAATCTAAATTGTTTGGGTAATCACATGTTTATCACCAGGTCGTTAGGCCATATTAAGATAAAATATATTTTACACTTTAGAAATGACTAAAGAAAGGAGAGAAAACAGTATCCATTAGTTTGGTGTTTGTTTCAAGTATGTCCGATATTAAACAGGTCTGTTCAATTTAGTCCCTTCACATTGCATGATTGAGGGTTGTCACAGTGTATTTATATGTCTCTGAGGTTGTTAAACTGCTTCGAATAATGTGAGTGCAAAAACAAACACAAAACATGCTCCAAAAGCACAATTTCACTATTTGCCAAACTGTTTAATTTATGAAAATATAGGCATATATTATAATGCTAGATCTTCAAACTCAATTAGGCTACACTGTCAGCATTGATTGCTAATTGACTCTAGAACGTGCAGACGTGTATACATAACGTGTGTACACACTGCCATCGTGTGTCCTTTAAACCTTTGTAAACCAGTCTTATTATCTAGACGCTTTCATATATTTAAACAAGTACAAAATAAAGCGTTTATAATATTGAGATTTACAAGCTTTTCTGGTTTTTGGTCTCGCGAGCTATTTATAGAACCTTTTGGAATTTCCAGATTTGAGTATCACCAGAGTTGTCGTTATTTGCAAGGCAGAACGCGCAATGATATTTATTATCTGCCAAATCATGACGAAGATAATCAGAGTACAACCAACTCCTGCCGAATCAGGTTAAAGGTCAAAAGGTTACGGTTGACTACAGTAAAAATAAAACGAGGCACAGGAGTATCATGATACTCTGCATAGCGTACCCAAGACGCCCGATGATATTTATTATCTGCCCAAACATGAAGAAAGATAATATGTAAATAGTTTAACTCTATTTAGATATTTTCTCGATAAATCTCAAATATTAGTACCAATCCGGTATCAAAGTAGCACTAACATTATCATTATTAATCGTGTGCCTGCATCACTGATGGAACTATATATATATATGGCGGTTTAACGGAAGTGAGTAAATTGCCTTTGCAGAAATATCCAACCGATTGTTCAAATACGACTATATAATTTTTTTTTCGTTGTTGTTGTTTTGGTAGCACTGTGGCGATTGTCAACCAATCGCCACAAAAATCTTCAGCAGACTACTTTTGCCATAATGTTTTTACCCTTTAACCCTATGTTGTAGATACTCAAAAGAATCATCTCAATGAGACGTATCTTTGAGTACCCACAACATAGAGTTTGGTGGGATAATAAGAGAGATATTTTGGGGGAAAGAGCTGGATACCCCTTCTTATCTAGATCTCTGTTAATTAACCCTTTCCCTCATATAGACGCTTTCTGACGCCTCTGCAGCAGTCGGCTTTTTGAAAACATAGTGACAAAAGAAGAAATTGAACAAAACGTGCAATTTCTCCTTTTGCCACAATGTTTTCCACTTTTCGTCATAAGTTATCCATTCAATTATGGAGATTTTCTATTTTTTGACAAAATACGTTTAAAGTCGTCTGCTGCAGAATTGGCGTATGAGGGAAAGGGTTAATTACGTTGTAAAATCCAATAATTATACATTATACTTTAATTATAAATATTTTTTTCCAAAATTAATTCCTAGAATGTTTTCAAAGATGTCTGCTGAAGATTTGTTGTACGGGAAAGGGTTCAGTGAGTAACAAGAGAGATATTGCAGAGGAAAGATCAAAATACTTCATTTTTGCTCACATTGTGCACAAAGTGTTCAAGGTGAGCCTTTTTGATCACATTTTGTCAATCGTCCGTCGTCAACAACTGCCTTGTTAACAATCTACAGGCAATTTGTACAACCGATCTTAATGAAAGTTTATCAGAACATACATCTCCATCAAATCTTGGCCAGGTTTGAAACTCGGTCATGTGAGATGAAAAACAAGGTCACAAGGTCAAAATTAAGGAAATTCTTGTTAACACTCTGGAGGCAGCATTTTTATCTTAAGCATGTTAAAACTTGGTCAGAATGATTTTCTTGATGATTTCTAGATGAAGTTCAAATATAGGCCATGTATGGTCATAAACTAGGTCACTTAACAAAATTTAATTTCAAGTCTTGTTAACACTCTAGAGACCGCAATTATTGTCTCATCAGCTTGAGACTGTTTCAGAATGTTTGACTTGATGATATCTAGGCCAAGTTCGAATGTTGGTCATGTTGGGTAAAAAACTAGGTCACTAGACCAAATTAAAAGATGTTCTTCTTAAAACTCTGAAAAACAAATTTTTAATTTGAGCATGTTGAAACTTTGTCAGAATTGGTGTTTTGATAATATCTAGGCTAATTGTGAATTTAGGTTATGTCTGTTAAAAAACAAGGCGTAATGGGCAAATTTGAGAAAAATCTTGTTATCACATTAGGGAACACATGTTTTGTTCAACGGCTTGAAACCTTGTTAGAATGCTTGTCTTGATGATATCTAGGCCAAGTTTAAATATGGGTCATGTCAGATCATAAACTAGGTCACTAGGCCAAATTGAAGGAAAATCGTTAACACTCTAGTAGTAGCCTACCTGACCACAAAATGAGTTGTTGTGATTGACCAAGTGGTTGCAAGTTGCATCCCATGGCATAACTCAGGTGAGCGATCCAGACCATCCTGGCCCTCTTGTTCATAATTTTGCCTAGGTGTTTTCAAACTAATCTGGTGCAGATTTGTTCTATGTGGGAAAGAGTTAAATATGGCAATTTTTTCCATATGCATATGGGTTGTGAATAATCCCTTTCCCACAATGACATGCATAATATCAGAAGCAGACGACTTTTAAAACATCATCCAGGTTAAAATATGGAAAATCTCTATAAATGAAAGTCATATTATTGGATAAAGTTGAAAACATTGCTTAAAAGGTGTAATATTGCTAATTATGAACTATTTTTTCTTAATATGCTTCATTGTTTTCAAAAGTCTGCTGCAGATGCTTCAAATTGTATCTGCATGTGGTAAAGTGTTACTTATGCTGTTATTGAGCTGCTGTAAAGAAGTCTGTATTTATTTGCTTTTTTGCCCCTTTATTTATGAATGGAATAATCCAATTTTATTGGTTATAATCTACTCACGTTTCCATAGTGATATTGATGTCATAGATAGCTGACAAGTGGATGTTTTCATTTGTTTTTTATCTATGGATATCAGACTTTGTGATGAACACATTGGAATGACTTGCCATGGCAAATACTTATTGTAGGTCACAATACACCAAATAAATTCCTTCTTTGTTTACATGTAAATCAACCAGCTTCAACCCTCGTTTGTCACACTTTCTAAGCCGTTTGTCACACTTTCTAAGCGTTTCCCATGTAGAACACCATATATCATTGAAATGAGATACTTCTTACCTTTAAAATAATCCATAGAAAACTGGCTCTGTGAAGATGAGGACCATCCTTTTTACCACAATCCAGCTAGGCTGAAACTGGGTTTCCCTATCCTCTACTTTCATTTTCACACAAGGTCAAACTACCTAAAATGATCAAATCAAACAGTTCCAGTTCATCCTCTACATATTTATAAAGAATTTACACCCATTGTCACATATCCAATGCAGTCTGGGCCAGATGTACAACCATTTCTAGGCAAACAAAGTTTTGTTTACGCACTACTTGGCTGTAGATTAAAGGGGCCCGCAGATGTATTTAGCGTAATTTGACCTTGTAAAAGGTAACCCTTTAAAATTCTTCTTCTCTAACAGCACTTGTCTGATTTCTAGATAAAATGACCTTCTACAAAAAATAGGTGAAGCTTTATTGATTAATAAGTGGAAAACATTGTCATTACGAGCTTGGGCTTTCAACCTTGCTTACAGTGTCTGTGGTTTCTTTTCCACTCCATCAAAATGAATTGTCCTAGACATGTGCTGTGCTAGCTCATGCTGAGTTTTTGGGATCGCCTTTTGTCTGCTATCCGTCTTAACACACTAGAGGCCCTACTATCATCCAATGTTCATGAAACTTAATCAGTTTCTTTATCTTGCTGTTTTCTAGGCCAAGTTCCAATATGGGTCATGTCGGGTCAAAAAACAAAGTAACAAGGTCAAATTGAAGAACTCTGGAGGCCACATTTTTAACTTGATCATGGTGAAACTTTGTCAGAATAAATATCGTGACGATATCTAGACTAAGTTCGAATATAGGTCATATCTGTTCAAAAACTAGGTCTCTATTCCAAATTTGAGTAATATCTTGCTTAACACTCTACAGACTGCATTTTTTGCTTCAGTAGAGTGAAACTTTGTCAGAATTGTCTTGATACTATCTTGGATCTTTGAATATGTGTCATGTCAGGTCAAAAACTAGATCACGAGGTCAAAATGAAGGAACATTTTGTAAACACTCTGGAGGCCACATTTTTTTCACATGAGCATGTTGAAACTTTGTCATATTAAATGTATATAATAACAGGTCACTTAACTTAATTTGAGAAATATCTTGTTAACACTCTAGAGTCTGCATTTTTGTCCAGCAGCTTGCTACTTTGTCAGAATGTTTGTCTTGATAATATCCATGCCAAGTTTTAATATGGATCATGGTGGGTGAAGAACCAGGTCACAAGGTCAACTTGAAAGAAAACTTTGTGAACACTCTAAAGGCCGCATTTTTAATTTGAGCATGTTGAAACTTGGTCAGATTCAATGTCTCGATGTCATCTAGTCTAAGATCTTATATAGGTCATGTCCATTAAAAAATTAGGTCACTAGGCCAAATTTGAGAAAACATTATAGAGACTGCATTTTTTTGCTTCAGTAGCTTAAAACTTTGTGAGGATGTTCAATTTGAATATAGGTCATATCCGGTCAAAAACTAGGTAAAAAGGCAAAACTTGAGAAATATCTTGGTAACAATCTAGGGAATACATTTTTTGCTTCAGCAGCTTGAAACTTTGTCAGAATGTTGGTCTTGATGATAGTTATAAAAGGCAAGTTGAATATATGGTTCATGTCGGGACAAAAACTAGGTCACTAGGTCAAATTAATGGAAAACATTATTTACAGTCTGGAAGTAGCAGTTTTAACTTGAGCATGTTGAAATTTTCTCCGAATAATTGTCTTGGTCAGAATGTTTGTCTTCATGGTATCTAGTCCAATTTCGAAAATATGGGCCATCTTGGGTCAAAAGCAAGGTCATACGGCCAAATTGAAGCAAAATCTGATTAACACTGGAAGTCGTAGTTCTCGCTTGAGCATGTTAAAACTTTGTTTAAATTGGTGATTGTTTTATATATATATAGGAAAATCTTGTTAACCCTCTGGAAGCAGTACTTTAAACATGAGCATGAAGACATTTTGTCAGAATAATTGTTTTGATGATATCTAGGCCAAGTTTGAATATAGGTCATGTTGGGTCAAAAACAGGGTTACTAGGCCAAATTGAAGGGAGATCTTGTTGACACTAGTGTTTGCTTACCTGACCACAAAATAAGTTATTGTCATAGGGTACGTGGTTGAATTAACTCAGGTGAGCAATCCAGGGCCACTATGGCCCTAATGTATACATGTGCTACTATAACATTACTCAGGTGATCGATTAAGGGCCCTTACATCTCTCTCGTTTCAAAAACAGTCTGCTGTTTACAAATCCGTGTTGAGCTAATTCCAATATACAACAAATCTGGCAAACGTCTATAAATTGAAGTTAAATTATTGAAAGTTCTAAACGAAAATATTGTGGCAAAGGGAGAAATTAATTGTTTAAAAGTCTTCTACTGCAGATGCGTCAGAAAGCATCCATATTTGGAAAAGTGTTAACATATTGTACTCAATAATCATTTGTCTACAAGTGGGATTAAAAGAGAAATTGACTGAAAAAAACCATAAGAAGATTAGATTCTTAAAGATCAAATGACAAAAGGAGAATGGAATAACTAATGTTGATTGTATGGAAGAACGGATAAAATCAGTGTTGCATGCACAAAATGATTACTGAGTACCATATGTTAAATTCTCCATCTCCCCTCCATACAACAATACAGCAGCAGACAAATTAAAAACATTGCAGTAATGCAGTTTAAAGGTTCTTTGTCATACAAACATAAAAAGGTAAAACGTGAAAATGAGAAATATGGGAAATGCTATGTCATAGGTACACAACGTAAAACGGCTTATGCCTGCCCACATGTGATATGTTTCTTTTAGAAATAAGTCATTAAGAAATGGGTTTAACCCTTTCCCTCATACGACAATCCTGCATAACCTATGACAAAAAGTGGAAAACATTGTGGCAAAAGGAGAAATTGCTGGTTTTGAGCAATTTCTTCATTTGTCACTGGTTTCGAAAAGCTATTTGCTGCAGAGGCGTCAGCAAGCGTCTATATGGGGGAAAGGGTTAAGTTTTGTATGTAACTTCTAAAAGTATGTTCAAATGAATGTAACTGAAAATTATAGGGATTACTTCTATGTCTTCTGTTTGTCTCTACGTCCGTCTGTCTGTCACACTTTCACTTATGGATATATTGGCAGGTAACACATATTATGTTCTTACAAACACTCTTGTCATAATCATATTTTATCATTGCAGGTGTACAATATATACATGGCTGGTAGACATTTGTGTTCAAGGCGGTATAGTGAATTCGCAAATATTCATACTCGATTAAAACGAGAGTTCCCAGATTTCACATTTGCAAAGATGCCCGGTAAAAAGTTGTTTCAACTGACCGAGCAACAATTAGATGCTCGACGTCGAGGCTTAGAACAATACTTGGAAAAATGTAATTTTTATACTTTAATATACTTACCTTCTTAATTCAACAGTTCGAGAGAGCTGTAATTTCGGGTATAAAATGTCATGCCTGGTAAACTGGGAAAAAATTGTGGATACAGAATTGAAAAACATTGACAAACATTGACGGAAAAGGCGAAACTGTTCATAATCTTACACACATGATTTGTTTCTTTAAGTGCATGAAGGGCATATACGGCCATAAAAGGTTCATAAAAACGAAAAGATTTCATGACTATTTTATTTATAAATTTTAATTTATATAAATAGCTTGCTAGAGACCACTGAGAGTGCAGATCTTTAATAGATTTTTAGATTATGTGTTTTATTGAATGCATAAATGTATAGAATTTTTTTAAAATTGAACGGATAACCTATGACTAAAAGTGGAAATCATTGTGGCAAAAGGAGAAATTGCTCGTTTTGAGCAATTTCTTCTTTTGTCACTACGTTTTCACCAAGCTTTCTGCTGCAGAAAGCGTCTATATATGGTGGAAAGGGTTTAAGTTATTTTACACGTCCTCCTGTAGGCATTACTTTTGCTTTTAGGAACACTTGTTTAACCCCATTTCTAACCTGTTGACAAATTTTGATGCATCTGCTGCAGACAAAATTGGAAAACAGTGAGGCAATAGGAGAAATTGCTCATTTTGATGCAATATTTCAACTCTATATAGACGATCTTACATGAGTGCTTATTTGATATTGTTTTTATGAAGCGAGTCGACTCAAATAATATGACGCGAGGCTCTGCCGAGCGTCATATTCGTTTCAGTCGACGAGTTTCATAAAAACAATATCAAATAAGCACAAATGTAAGATTCTATTTATCTTTCTTCGTCCTCATATAAACATTGACCGAAGTTCACCCTGAAGTTCTAATGCATACGTCCACTGTAAAATGTAGTCCCTATCAATAACCTTTTGATTTTATACAAAATTAGCAACAATGCTCTTATAACGGTTCATTTATTGAGATGTATTCTCTTTAAACAATATTTTTAATAAATGCCGAAATTCAGAACAATTGTAAACAATATGCTGTCATTGAAAGTGACGTCACACTGGAGTGACGTCACATACGTGCTGTGAGTCGGCTATTTATGTAACTAGTTACATATGATATTTATGTCACTGCTTTATGTCACTCCTGGAGTGCAAGTTATGTGATAAATTCAATTATTAAACAGTCATTAATAGAGATTTTATGTATAATTATGAAGATATCTTTAAAGTTGTCTGCTGCAGATTTGTAGTTTGTGGGAAAGGAGTAAAGTTGTCTCCTTCATCAAAGACATTAAAAGGCATCTATGTACCATAGAAAAAGGTAAAATCTTCTGATTATTTTTTTCAGCATGTGCGGTTCGTGTAATAGGTGAATGCGATTTAATGCAAGAATTCTTGGCGGCAAATGAAAATGAGCAGGTGAGTTGTTTAGTATTTCACTAGAGGGTACTTAACCCTTTCAAACATATAGACACTTTCTGAAGCCTCTGCAGCAGACGACTTTTGAAAATATTTTGACAAAAGGAGAAATTTCTGAAAACAAGCAATTCCACCTGTTTTCATTAATTGTACCATTATTTATAGAGATTTCCCATGATTTTGTCAATATGTTTTCAAATTCGCCTGCTGCAGATTTGTTGTATGTGGGAAAGGGTTAATAATGTCTATCCTCCATCTGTCCATTTTGTCTATCTGTTCATGAAACTAGAAGGTTGAATAAGGTTTAAAGAGTTCCGTTACTACATGTAGACAGCGTAGAAGGACGTGAAAATTACAATTTTAATGTGGTGTTGCTCATTTTTAGCTCCACTAAGCCAGTCGAATGGCGAATTGTCCGTCGTGCGTGCGTGCGTGCGTTAACTTTTTCCTTTAAACGACTTCTTCTCCCTAACCACTTGGCCAATTTGGTTGAAACTTCATGGGAAGCATCCTCTCAATGTCCTCTACTAAATTCCTTCAATTTTTTTTGATCCATTCAAAATTCTGGTTTCCATGGCAACCGAAAGAAAAAAATAGTGAGAACTTAAAAAATCTTCTTCTCCGAAAGTGTCAGGCCGATTTTCAAATAATTTTGTAGAAATGTTCCTTGGGTGACCCTTTATTAGATTCCTTCAAGAAATTTTGATTGGGCGAAAAACATGGCCGCCAGGGGGCGGGGCTTTTTTGCCTTATATAGCTATAGTGAAAACTTAAATAATCTTCTTCTCAAAAAGTGTTAAGCAGATTTTCAAATAATTATGTAGAAATGTTCCGTGGGTGACCCTCTATCAGATTCCTTCAAGCCATGTTGATTGGTAAAAAAACATGGCCGTCACAGGGCGGGGCTATTTTGCCTATATGGCTAAAGAGCAAACTTAAAAAATCTTCTCCTCCAAAAGTGTCAGGCCGATTTTCAAATAATTTTGTAGAAATGTTCCTTGTGTGAACCTTAATTAGATTCCTTCAAGAAATGTTGATTGGGCGAAAAACATGGCCGCCAGGGGGCGGGGCTTTTTTGCATTATATAGCTATAGTGAAAACTTAAAACATCTTCTTCTCCGAAAGTGTTCAGCCGATTTTCAAATAATTTTGTAGAAATGTTCATTGGGTGACCCTCTATCAGATTCCTTCAAGCCATGTTGATTGGTCGAAAAACATGGCCGCCAGAGGGCGGGGCTATTTTGACTTATATGAACATAGTGAAAACTTAAAAAATCTTCTCCTCCGAAAGTGTCAGGCATATTTTCAAATAATTTTGCAGAAACATTCCTTTGGTGACACTCTACAAGATTCCTTTAAGCCATGGTGGTTGGTAAAAAAAATAGCCACCACGGGGCAGGGCTGTTTGGAGATTTTATTTTTGCCTTATGGCCGTGGAGCGATACTGGCCCTCTTGGGCCTCTTGTTCTTGTACATTTTCCCCACACGAAAACCATTATTTCAGAGTTTAAAGCATTCTAGAAGGCTGATAAAGTAAACATGAGCAATCCCGCGAGAATACCAACATTATGGACTCTGCGTAATGTATCGACCCGGATCAGCCAAAGCAAGACGCACAGGCTAACCTGGAAAGACACTTTTCGCCTAATCTAGATTTTCTGTTTCAGGAATCATTACTCTATACCTCTATCATCCAGAGACAGAATGTGTCGGTCCGGATCAGTCCGGCGGACTGTTTAGGCTGATCTGGGTCAATACATTGCGCAGAGGCCATAATGTTGGTTTTCTCGCAGGGCGGCTCATTTGTTATGTTTTCATGATAAATAAATGTTTCACCCTTTCCAACATACAATGAGCAATTTCTCCGTCTGCCACAATGTTTTCAACTCTTATTCTATAATCATACTGTCATGTAGATAGTATTTTCTATATTTTGAACTTGATAGTTTCAAAGTCATCTGCTGCAGAAGTGTTGTATGTGGGAAAGGGTTAAAATCATTAGATCATGTTCACTTTAATTCAGCATTTTGAAATGATTTTGAATTAGAATTATACTTCCATTTTCCCAGATAATATATCTTTTTATTTTTGCATTCTTTAAATTGCCTAACCCTTTGACATAGATAGACACATTTTGACACATTCGAAGCAAGCTACTTTTGACACCATGTTTTCAACTATATTTAGTCATTACATTTAAAAAGAGATTTTCAACTTTATTGCCAAGATGTTTTCAAGTTCGTCTGATGAAAATGGTTTATGTTGGAAACAGTTGGGAAGAGTTGTCTGCTTAGAATACATTTGTGGATTAAGATATAATCATCTGGAAAATTGGAACTTGTGTCTCAATAATGAATTGAAAACATCACTTCAAGTTTATCTGTCTGCCTCTTATTTGTCTTTGGCTATCCCTTTCCCACATATGGATATCTGCTGCATTCAAAAATGTTGCAAATATCTATAAAAGTAAGTATATTTATTGAATAGAGTTGAAATCATTGTTGCAAATGGAGAAATTGCTCATAATGAGCAATTTCCCCCTTTGCCACTGTTATTTCAAAAATCGTCTGCTTCCTAGGCGTCAGAATGCGTCTACAAGTGGGAAAGGGTTATGTTTTGGGGTGGTTGGTTCGTAGATCCTCTCCCAAATACATTGATTGATTGATTGGGGTTTAATGCCGTTTTTAACAATTTCTCAGTCATATCACGGCGGCCAGTTCACCTACTCATGTGTTTCCTGGTTTTCACACACCAGTACTCAACACAACAATCTTCCCAAGCAACTGGCTGCTTTTCCACATAGACTTGGCCCATTGGTGGAAGACGAATGACGCATGTCGCAATGACTTTTGTCAAACGTCGGAAAGAAAGTTGGCCGAGCTGGGATTCGAACTCACAACCCCTGAATTGACAGCCCGCGTCGGTACCGACTGAGCTACCGGGACTCGACACAACAAAATTATGCAAAATAGAGTTGAAAACATTGTGGCAAAAGGAGTAATTGTCCATTGTTTTATAGAGTTGTCTTTTGCAGAGGAATCAACATGTGCATAAGGGGAAAGATTATTATTGGCAGGTGACATAAGAAGTAATTTATCATTTTGCCAAAATGTTTTCAACTATATTTCAATGTGAAAAATTATAATTTAAAAATATCGTAGTATATGAAATGATAATTTGATTATTTTTGCTTTAGGACTCAAATAGCAGCCAAGTAGAATTGAAAGTGTTGTTACCTGACAGAAATATATGTGTTGTGACTATTCACAGAAATGATCCCACAGACGCAGTATATAAAGTAAGTCTGGATTACTATAGCCCTTTCCCACATACAACAAATCTGCAGCAGACGACTTTGAAAGTATTTTGTCAAAAAATAGAAAATCTCCATAATTGAATGGATAACCTATGACAAAAAATGGAAAACATTGTGGCAAAAGGAGAAATTGCACGTTTTGTGCAATTTCTTCTTTTGTCACTATGTTTTCAAAAAGCCGTCTGCTGCAGAGGCGTCAGAAAGCGTCTATATGAAGGAAAGGGTTAAATGAAAGGACAATAATTGAAAAGATTTGGAAAATATGACGACAAAAGGAGAAAATGCTTGTTTTGAGCAATTTCTTCTTTTGTCTGCATGTTTTCAAAAATCTGTCTGCTGCAGAGGCATCAGAAAACGTCTATATGAAGGAAAGGGATGGACAAACTTTTATTTCACACTCAAAGAGCCTTTCCCACATAAAACATTGCAGAAGCCACTTTTGAAATATATAGGCAAAAATATGGAAATCTCATTAAATTAACCCTATCCGTCATATAGACGTCTCTGTAGCAGACAGTTTTTTGAAAACATGGAGACAAATGAAGAAATTGCTCAAAACGAGCATTTTCTCCTTTTGTCACCATGTTTTCAACTCTTCTTCAATTATTGTACTTTCATTTAAATTTGTTTCAGGTATGTTTTCAAAGTTGTCTGCTGCAGATTTATTGTATGTTGGAAAGGGTTTAAGTAAAATCATTGAATCGAGTTAAAAACATTGTTGCAGGAGATATTGCTCAATTTAAGGCCAAAACAATCTCTCCTTTTGCCACATTCTTTTCAAAAGTCATTTCCTGCAGATACATAAAAAATGCGTTTGCACATCGTTGGCTCAATGCGAAACAGTTGTAAAAGCTTCTTAAATCACATACAGTTACAACCGTTTTATGCTTAGCAATCAATATGTAGTATAGTAATTCACCCAATAGAGAGCATACTTTCATATGACATGTATTTGAATACCAAAAGCTGTCCCGTATAAAGGCAGTTGGTAGAATACATATGGATTTTAGCCTTGTTTTCAACCTAAACATATCCACATTCCATACTTGTTGGATGAAGCAAAAGACAAGAGTAAACATATTTATTCTTGCATTTTTGTCTGCTTAGTTATTTGTCTTTCCTCTATGTTTACTTAATTTTCATTAATTGAAATAACAAGGTCATGGGACACTTGAATACATTACTAGGGGTGCAAAGCTTTGATTTCTTCTTTTTAGCCTAGCCTCCGTAGTTGTGTCGGTAGCACATTGGGCTGTCAATCCAGGGGCTGTGAGTTTGAACCCCAGCTTGGCCAACATTCTTTCTGACATTTGATAAAAGTCAATGCGACAAGCGTCATTCGTTTTCCACTTATGGTCTTAAAGTCTATGTGGAAAAGCTGCAAGTTGCTTGGGAAGTTTGTTGTGGGGATTACTGGAGTGGGGAAGCCAGGAAACACATGATTAGGTCAACTGTCTGTTGAGATATGCATGAAAAATTGTTGCATTAAACCCCAATCAATCAATTCATTTCTGCCTTCTGGGAGTCATGGTGGAGTGCTTTGGGCAGGTAGACATAAATTACACTAGTTATTATTAACCATCCCATTACCTGTATTATTCAGGCAAAAATGGACGCTATTCACTTCTTGCTTTTTACCTTACCAATTTGCATCTATTATTTAAAAGGAGGCATAGGTTCCTCCAAAAAACCCTTTCACACTTATAGATGCTTTCTTGCGGCTGTGCAGCAGACGACGATTGAAAACATTGTGACAGAAAGAGATTTTTTCTCAAAACGACTTTGGTACATAAACTAGTACTAGGCTAGGTGATGTGCCTTGCCCAAGGACACTGCCTCATGACCATCGTGCTGCAACTGTGGATTGAACCAGTGACACCCGGTATTATATCCTTGACACTTACCACTCAACCACCCATAACGAATTCCTGGTAAACATTCAAAGGGTTAATCTAACTTTTGTGAACAACAACTATTTTTCAGGCTGTTGTACAGAAACTTAATATATCTAATGGTGCTGCAGAATGCTTTCATTTGTTTGAAACTGTTGAGTACAATTTTGGTGAGTACCGGTATTTATATATGGCATTTATGCAGGAGCCATGCCAGGCGATTGGCGCTTTTATTGCATTTTCAAAACAACATCACCTTAAGTTAACTATTTGCATGTTCATTAAGACACCAATTAGCTTGACGCAGTTTACATACTTTATACAAGGCAGAGTATAAACTGTTATAAACACTTGCTTAGTTAATGGTAAATTAACCATTTTTCACATACGTGTATAACAAATCTGTAGCAGCTTAACTTTAAGCAATCGATTGAAAAATATGGTAATTTTAATTAAATGAAGTTTTTATACGTCCATTTTGAAAAAAAAAGGATCGTATTATAGTTTTACCTGCGGCGGGCGGTGTCCAGTATGTTGTCTGCTAACCTTTGTCCCATCATCATTAAACTTTGTCAGAATGTGTATTGGCATAATATTTTGGACATGTTCGATAACTAGCCATATCGCCTTAGTAAATCAAGAGTTATCGCCCTTTAATTATAGAAATTACCTAAAATTGATCTTGTCAGCTAAATAACTTAAGAAGCCTTTGTCCAATCATCACCAAATTTTATCAGAATGTGTATTGGCATAATATCTTGGACAAGTTCGATAACTAGCCCTATCGCTCTAGTCAATCAAGAGTTATTGCCCTTTAATTATTGAAGTTACCTAAAATTGGTCTTGTCAGCCCTATAACTTAAGAAGCCTGTGTTTAATCATCACAAAATTTTGTCAAAATGTGAATTGCCGTAATATCTCGGACAAGTTTGATAACTAGCCATATCGCTAAAGTCACTCTAGAGTTATTGCCCTTTAATTATAGAAATTATCTTAAATTGATCTTGTCTGCTCAATAACTTTAGAAACCCTTGGTCCAATCACCACTAAATTTAGTCAAAATGTTTTTTGGCATAATATCTCGGACAAGTTCTATAACCAGCCATGTCGCTGTGTTCAATCGAGAGTTTTTGCCTTTTAATTATAGAAATTACCTCAAATAGGTATTGTTCGATCAATAACTTTTGAAGCTTTTATCCAATCATCACCAAATTTAGTCAGAATGTGTATAGGCATAATATCTCAGACACGTGCTATAATCAGCCATATAACTTTAGTCATTATATTTGATCATCACCAATTTAGACAATATGTTGATGGGCAGAATATCTTGGTCAGGTTCGATAACTAACTACGTTTTCTTAGTCACTCCACACTTATATCCCTTGAAATGGCCAAAACTATATCAACAGTGTCCGCTCTCGAAATTTGCCTGACGTACAACCAATTATCACTATACTTGGTCTCAAAAAAATAGGACAGGTGTATTTTGTGACATTTGGCGCTCTTGTTGAATATAGTTTCAAACATTTTGGCATAATGATAAATTGCTTCTAATGTCACCTACTGCAGATGCGTCAAATTGTCTCTGTATGTTGGAAAAAAATATTTGCAACTTATACTCAAGTGTCCTAAGTTCATGATCTTAACCCTTTCCCCCATACGACAATTCTACAGCAGACGACTTTGAACATATTTTGTCAAAAAATAGAAAATCTGTATAATTGAATAGATAACCTATTATTAAAAATTGAAATTATTGTGTCAAAAGGAGAAATTGCTTGTTTTGAGCAATTTTCTTTTGTCATTATGTTTTCAAAAAAAGCGTCTATATGAGGGAAAGGGTTAAGTATTAAAACAAATACTAAGCTGATGTCTAACTGAACATTTGTTTACATTATATTTATTATATTATGTAATTATAAGTTTTTAGTACTGTGGTATATTATAAGCAGAAACTATCCTACATTAAATATACATTTTGACATTTTACAACCACTTTGGTATCGCAGAAGGCCCTTAACTAACTGCTATCAGCCGGCTTGACATGTTTTTCTGTGAGCATCTAGTATTAGAATGACAATGTCATTGTTTGGACGGGCATGCAGTGTAAAACTCACCTATGAAACTGAATATCTTAAGTAACGGTTGACATATTGTACCCAAATTGTGTATGTATAAAGAGTTAATGAAGACCTTTCATGGGATTACGTAAGGGTGAAGGTCAGTCTCATGGGATTGCCTTTGGGGCCCCTAAGGTCAAGGTTAAGGTTGCTGTTACTTAAAGTAGAAAACAGTTGTAACTGAATATCTTAAGTTAAAGTTGACATATTGTAACCAAAGTTGGTATGTAAAAAGAGTTCATGGAGACCTTTCATGGGATCGCATTTGGGGGGCCTTAGGGTCAAGGTCGGTGTTTCTTAAAATAGATTATAATTCTCAAAACACAGGCTGAAGTTCTTCTTGTCAATCATTGAAATCCTGGTTTCGTCACATTGTGGTGTTTCTTGTTGACTGTTTTCAGACAACGTCTGCTGCAGATTTGTTGTATGTTGGTATTGGTTAAGACTATAAAATGTTGTATTTCAGAACGTAAATTACTAGCCAATGAGTTGCCACATAATATATATATCCAGAATTACAGTACGGCCACCGCCACATGTATCATGCTGAAGAAGTGGATGTTTTCTATCCCGCGTGAAAAGCTGCTGAACTCAGAGGAGACTGCAATAAACTTTCTGTTTTGGCAGGTAAATTGATTGATTAGAGTTAAGCACCGTTATCAACAGTGTTTCAGTGACGTCACGAAAGCCTGTTTATTTAGCCATGTGTATCCTGGATCTCTTGTCCAAGTACTCAACACTACATTCTTCTTTGTAATAACTTCTGTCCATGGATAAAATTATGCAGTACACCATTCAAAATCCTTTGCGCAGCTAGAATTGACAGAAAGAGTAAATGTTTGTTCAAAGACATTAGTCCTATTTAAATCCATAATTCCTTTATGCCCTGACCCCGTACCCACAAAAAACATCTATTTATCAGTAATCAAGTTAATTGCATTTGCTGTCAAAATTGGAAATGTCGTTTTCTAAGATGTGATTTCATATCATTTGGGAGGTTTTCCATGTGGGTAATATGATTTTGCTCATCCCCGTAATTTTTTTATAAATACAAAATAAAATATGATATAAAAAAAGGAATTTTATTTCAGGCAGTAGAAGAAGTCAATAAAGGTCAAATCAAAACAGAAGATAAATTATATGAACTGAAATCCCTACAAGATGCCAATAAAAAAATGGAAGTAAGTCGAGTAAATTATTCTTGCTCAATTTATGTTGCATTTTTGTGCTGATTACTCATATATACAGTCACTCAAAGGTAGGGTTACAGCCTTACTATCCAACGGTCCTGGGTTCAAACCCATTGAGAGATAGGATATCCTAAATGGAAATAAATTTTACAAACATGTTATGTAACCCTTAATGCAGACTATCTGTTGATGCCTATGCAGCTGATGACTGTTGGAAAATGAATTTCATGTCACATTTTTAAAACAATGATACAGACCAGTTCTAATGGCTTATGAAGTTGACAACTTTTGAAAACACAATTATTGAAGAAAGTTAAAAACATTTTCACAAAAGGAGAATTGCTCATTATAAGGAATATCTCTTTTCACCACAATATTTTCAAAAGTCTATGCAAAAATGTCTGCATTTTGGAAAGGGTTAATAAAGGATTGTCAACAAAAATTGAACTTGAGCCTTATCTGGTCATTTTGGGTAGTGCTTTTTCTTTGAACAGGGAATATTACAGCGAGATATATGAACTGTGTCTAAAGAGTCTTTAGTGTTGCTTTGCATGTAAGATTGACCCTCAGAGGTCCAGATAAGGAGGGGTATACATCACTTTTCCCCACAATATCTCTCTTATTATCCAACCAAACCCTATGATGTGGTTACTCAAAAGAATCATCTCAATGAGACGATTATTTTGAGTACCCACATCATAGGGCTATATGGTCAAATAAGGATTTTAAAACATGCAAAATGCACTTTAAGCTCTAGAGCTCTGGACCCTGATGTAAAATTTGATGAAAACAAAATAGTTGTAGTCCTATAGATGTTACTTTGTACCCAACCCCTTTATGTGAACCTGTTAGGGAGATGCCCCAAGACGATTATTAGCTTGACATGGCTGGTTTATATTTGTAGTATGTGAAAACAGTACGGCATTTAGAAGGCTATAGCGAAGTCCATTTTCCACATTGTCCATGTGATTCACGAAAAGACGGTCATGTGATTGCAATTGTAGCGCAGCCAAATTTCCGACTCCAAGCGTGTAAAACTGATGGTACCCCAGAGGTGAGGATGGAAGAATATTTACATTGTTTTATGCTAAGCTGTGAAATATCGGGAAAGATCAGAGGGATAAAGCTGTATATCTCACTTTGTGCTATATCAGGTCATTAATTTGAAGGAAACAAAATATCATTTAAGCACCATATTGATAAAGTATATTGTTTGATTGTGAAAACTAGCCTTTTATATTCTGACATTGAAAACATGGATAATGTAGGGTCATTATGAACTGGTTCCCCAAACCGGTTCTCTTTGTCAACATGATCCGGGTTGCCAATCCGGTCATTTGAGTTTTTGAACATCGCAAGTAAATTACGCCATTTCAATAAAGTATCGAAAGACAAATGAACTTAAAACTTCGGTCTGAATCGAAAATAAAAATAATTTATCAATTAGCCATTCAGACCGGACTGGGACCGATTAAAATATATATATGTTAAACTGATCAACTAGTAATTAGCAAACACTTTTAAAGAAGCCTTTAACACATGCATTATGTATCAAACCGAAGGGAGTAAATACATAACCGATTGTCACACCTCCTGGACCGATTACCGGACAGCTTATCTTGATTACGTCACTGTAAGTGACTCTCTCGAAGGTTATCCTACACTTTAGAAACAAAGAGCGTGCATACTTGCTAGGATTTTATTGGTTTTTCGTTTACACAGTGACATATATAGCGTAGGTATTAACGAGATTTTATAAATTTTATAAATTCCTGTTCAAACCGGCACTTTTACCGGTCTTTCGAAGCCCTGATGTAGGCATAATAAAAAATGTAGATATTAAAGAATAGATATTATCAGAATGGATGACATTTGAAATTTTATATCTGGTGAACAGTTATAGTATACTGCCTTGTGGTCCCTTGACTGGCATATATTGTGACAGTTTGGCACCCTTGTCCATAAGGTTTTCAAAAACTATCGGCTGTTATTTAACTGAAAATGTGTTTAAAATGGCGTTCAACCTCAATAAAACAAAATAAAGTTTTGGTGAAACAACGTCCAATTTAAGCAATCCTTCTCCAACAATGTTTTAAAAAAAGAAATGTCTTATATAGGAGCTGTATCAGGTCAAGGGTTTCAACTCTAATAATAATTTTGTTGAACAATTTTCAGTCTCAAGTGATAGAGTTTCAGTGGAATGATGTACATAGTTATGACATAGAGGAGGAGGGAATGGCATTCTCATTTGAATACAACAGACAAGGGAAAAAGCCAAGGATTGTACAAATTTTAACACCATTTGTAAGTTATGATCCATGTGCTCCAATTGCCACAACAAATCGACCTTAGGGACTTTGCAACCAGGGAAGATCAGGATCAGCTCTGACCAGTCTTATCAGAATCTTCTCTATTTGCCATCTAGTCATACTGGCATCCTGGTAGTTTCTAGAGATGTTGGTGGAGTGCCCTTGGTTGAGTGGTTAGCATCGGGGATTGAAACTGTGTCCCACATTCGATCCACAGATATTTTCAAAGTCGACTGCTGCAGATTTGTTCTATGTTGGAAAGGGGGGTTACTATATATGAAGATGGGTTTTCATGTGACATATTTACTGTTAACACTTTCCCTCATATAAACGCTTTCGGACGCCTCTGCAGCAGACGGCTTTTTGAAAACATAGTGACAAAAGAAGAAATTGCACAAAACGTGCAATTTCTCCTTTTGCCACAATGTTTTCCGCTTTTTGTCATCCATTCAATTATGGAGATTTTCTATGTTTGGACAAAATACGTTCAAAGTTGTCTGCTGCAGAATTGTCGTATGAGGGAAAGGGTTAAACCTTTTTATCCGTTTTTGGTGTTGCCAGCCTCGGCACATAGGAAGCACTTCTCCATACCCTTTTCATCTGTCTGTCGTACATGTGACTTCCTGTATCTTGCAATAGGTCATTCTTCACTATTTGTCAGCAAATCTGTTGGAATCTGATTTTAAAAGATTTCTTAGCTCACCTGAGCACTATTTTAAATACTAACTGGTATATAAACATTTTTTTGGTGACCTTCTAATTCATATTAACTTGACAAAAGACATACATTACATGGTGTTGGTTTTTGATTATGTGGAAGTGGACTGGCCCTCTTGGGCCTCTTGTATTATCTTACCTGACTACAAACTGAGTTATTGTGGTTGGCATGACAGATTACATTACATAACTCAGGTGAGCAATCCAGTGCAACCATGGCCCTCTTCTGTATTGCTTGCCTTAGCAGGATGGCACTTCTCCATCTGCAGAAGACGACTTTAATTGTCTACTAAAAAATATGGAAAATCTCTATTATTGTAGGTATAATTACTGAAAAAAGTTGAAAACATTGTGACAAAAGGAGAATTTACTTGTTTTCAGCAATTTTCCCTTTTGTCATAATGTTTTCAAAAGTGGTCTGTTGCAGATGTGTCAAAATGTGTCTGCAGGTGGGAAAGGGTTAACCATTTATCTGAAATTAAAACGGTTTGAGTCATCGGATATAAGACGTATTTACGAAATGCATTAAAACAATTAACAAATATATGTACGATTTTAAGACAGTGTAGAAAACATTGTGAGGATAGGAGAATTTAGTCCTGTGACTCCATGTTTAACAAAGTCATGTGCTGCAGAGGCTTTAAAAGGCATATCTGTTTAAGTTTACAGATATAATATGTCTCATTTGTGTTTCATTTTCCATTTCAGTATGTATATATGAAAGAATGTTTTGATAAAGTGTTTAATGAAATTCAGTGGGAAAAAGAGGTAAATTTTCACTACATGTATCATCATCGCACAATTATTTTAACACGCCTGACCCCTTTAAGGATTATCTTAACCTATAAATAACACATTATATCATGATTTGGGGCTGCTATCTTCGATCTTTACTGACAGGCTATTTTACCAATGTTTCTAATAGTGGATTGTTATCATGGTTTGGTCAATTATCAACCCCTGGAATTTTGGTTTGGCAGCATCCATCTGTCTTTTCGTTTCTAGCCATGTCTGGGGCATGTTTTGATGGATTTGATATAAACTTTATGGAAATGCTACAAGGATCACTAAAATTGTCTTTGAAACAAACACAAGAGCTGTGTCCCCGTAAACTTATATTGTATATGTACAGTACTATGTATTCAAGTTTATATCACAATTACCTTGTCAACACTCAAGAAGCTGCATTTACATCCAATTTTTATGAAAGTTTATCAGAACATTCATCTCCATCAGTTCACCTATAATACTGGGTCATGTGGGGTCAATACAATGTACTAATTTGAGTTTTAGAAAACATTAGACTTGTGAATACTCCACATTTTTCATGCAATCTTAAAAAAACATCATAAAGAATATTCATCTGATTCGAAGCTTAGTGTTGTTCAAATCAACTCCCTATCCATATGCTTTTTTGTTATCTTAAATGATAATAAAAAGTCTTTATTTGAAAATTAGGCCTTTAAAATTGTGAAACCATTGCTTTATTAAACCAAGTTGACTAAGTTAGACATTCTTGTATTTCCAGGAAGGGCTTATAGAGTCCTGAAATAATTCTACTTCACAAAAGACAAATCAGCTATGGTAAGTTGAACACTTTCCCGCCTGTAGACGCATTTTGACGCACATGCAGCGGAAGACTTGAAAACATTGCGATAAAAGGGGAAATTACTCAAAACGAGCAATTTCTCCATTTGCCACAAAGTTTTCAACTCTATTATATAGTTGAACTCTCATTTATGAAGAATTTTCAAATATTTGCCAGGATGCTTTAAAAGTCGTCTGCTGCAAATTTGTCGGATGGCCTTTAAGCTATTGATCCTTCACCAGAGAGATATGTCATTCCACTTTTGAAAACATATCGAGATTTCTCATCCTTTTCAAAAAAATATCGCCAACTCTGTATCAGGATTACGCATCCAATTTTAAGAAATATCTTCTTCTTTGTTTTCAATGCTATGGGCTTTCGAAACATCATGATTGGGGAAAACATTGAATGTCAATTACGAAATAAAAGTGCCTAACCAACAAGAGATATAAAGTAAAAAAGAGGATGTTTGTTTGTTTCAGTGTAAGATCAAGATTGATGAATTTTCACTGAGTTCACCCTTTCTCATATACAACATATTTGCAGCAGATAATTGTTAAAACATATCCACAAAAAAATAGAAAATCCCTTTAATGACAGTACAGTTATTTAAAAGAGTTAAAACATTGTGGCAAATGCAGAAATTGCTCATTATGCTTCAGAAATTGTCTGTATATTGGAAAGGGTTCATACCAGGGCTCCGCAAAACCGATAAATTGTCGGTTTAAACCGATTTTGAACTCGACGGATCGGTCCAGGAATTTTTATAAAATTAAAACTAATATAAAATCGGTCCAGGAATTTCTATAAAGCTAACTATATAACACCTCCGCTTCAGGTCACTTTGTAAACAGAGTCGTCTGTACACTTTCCAGATAGTCACTTACCGTGACGTAAACCGGTTTATCGATCCAATTATCTTTGACAATCGTGTAAACTGATAGATAATGCCAATCGGAATACCTCGGTTATAATCAATGCTGATGACCAGAGATATATATATTCTATTTAGGTCTCTGGGATGATGTAATAACCCAAGGAAATCCCATTGAATGCATGTGCAGTAATGATTTCGTGCATCTGATTTTCTATAGGTCACGTGACCTTTGTAACCTAACAGATACTTACGAATCGTTTCGTAAAAATAAATATGTCACTAAAAATATAAGGCAGAAATATAACTTCGATTCATTTCATTTGTCTTGCGATACCTTGGTGAAAGGGCTCAACACAATTTACTTGCAATGTCCACCGAAGAAGGAACTTATGCTCCTTTGTTTTAACATATCGAGGGAAATTACAATAACAGTGATTCTCCGTAACTTGGAAACGAGCACCTGTTGGCTTTATACGCAACTTCACAGCGCTCGAAATTCGTGATGCTTTGAAGGGCACCGTTACTAGAAACGAGCACATGTTGCGCCTGCTAGGTATTTGGGATGCTTTGATGGGCATCGTCACTAGCAATGAGCACCTGTTGCGCCAAACGCAAATTCACAAATGTTTTTATGGGGAGAAAAAGCTAAGCAATGCAGAATATTATTATGATTAAGGACATGAATGAATATTTTGAAAAATGTCCAATATGATTTTAAGTATCTTGCTTGAAAACCCACTCGCTCCGACGGACTAGCGTCTAGAAATTCGTACACGCCCAATCCTTCATCGCCAATGCGAGTGGATTTTTACACCCCTGATGGTAATTCCAAAACAACAAAGACACAATTTGTAATTTGTTTGTATGTAGACAAAACAATGTTAACCGTACAGATAAGAGAAATGTATCCTCTGTGCCCCACCAATCATTTTCTAATAAGTGCTGGTCGAACAATTTTCGATGACACTGTTATGCAACCATTTATGCAAGGTAACCTGCAATAAACATGAAATTCGTGTATATACTTTTTAAAAGAGTTCCATTATCATTTTTTTTGCGGGGGGGGGGGTTAAAAAAAATCAACGGACCGATTGAGATTTCAAAATTTCCGGAGCCCTGGTTCATACAACCAAGGTAACTAACCTTTTCATGAGTGAAAATAGTTCTTTCATGTGTTTATGAATTGAATAATTACTTCATTCTCTTATTTACATGTACAACTGATTGAATGGGGTTTTACATAGCTTTCGACAATATTCAGTCATATCACAACGTCTACTTGGTAAATTACGAAGCTGCTGATAAGTTTATTCTTATACCAGCAACTTGGTCATAACCCTTTCCCTCATATAGACGCTTTCTGACGCCTCTGCAGCAGACGGCTTTTTGAAAACATGGTGACAAAAGAAGAAATTGCACAAAACGTGCAATTTCTCCTTTTGCCACAATTTTTTCCACTTTTTCTCATAGGTTATCCATTCAATAATGGAGATTTTCTATGTTTTGACAAAATACGTTAAAAGTCGTCTGCTGCAGAATTGTCGTATGAGGGAAAGGGTTAATGTTATCTCTGCAACTCTGAGTGACAAGGAGGGGCAGCCACCAACCACTTCACACAAGTATTTTGAATGAACCAACATCGGATCAAACTAAAGTTAACTGAAAATTATTACTTAACCCTTTCCCTCAGTCATACAGACAATTTCTTGCACCTCTGCAACAGAAAACATTTCAACATAAGGAGAAATTGCTCAAAATGAGCAATTTCTTCTTTTGCCACTATGTTTTCAACCTTTTTTCAGTAGTTATAACTTCATTTATATAGAGAGATTCAAATTCGTCTGCTGCAGTTTTGTTGTATGTAGGAAAGGGTTGATAAATTTGCTGTATCAGAAAGAATGCACCGTTATTTCTCGATAAGCATGTAATAACATTTCTGTTTTGTTTCAGATATTTTAAGTTGTTAAAGCATACCCTTATGAGTTATGGTTCAATCCCCCGTCGGGTAATAACGAACATTTTAGAAATCATGGTTATAATGGCTTCCCTCCTTTGCCCTCTAGTTTGGTATAAACATACTAGCAGTACTGGTAATTGGCCCAGGAAATTCTATGGTATGACTTAAATACTGTTGAAAGTGACCCAAAACACCATTCAAATAAACAAATCAGTTGTTTTCAATGAGTAAACAATGGAATTAGGTATTTAAAATAAATGCTTATTTAGCTTGAAATATCAAGTAAAAGACCTTTAGATGAAGTGCATGTTTTATCTTCTGTTACTGCTGGTCTTATACTCAGGTCAGGTGAACAATTCAGGGTCACATGGCCCTCTTGTTCTGTTTCGTTGAAGTTCAAACTCATACATCAAAGAGTTTGCCCTCTCGCAGCTGGGAGACCTGGGTTGCCTTTATACTATGCAACTTTTATTTCATTTCAGAATAAATAGATACAGCTTGTATTCTTCACACATAAATGCACTGTATGCATCATCATTTAAACCAAGAAAACAGCTGATACTGCAGAAGGTTAAGGTCAAAGGGTCAAGCCCAGTGGACCTGATCTTGCTCTACTATTTCAAACGAAAACACAGCTGAAACTGCAATAGTGCAAAAAGGTCAATATGTCAAATGTCAAAGGGTCAAGGCCAGTGGATGTGTGATCTTGTAGCTATGTGACGATATTGATTTTACTGTTTATAGTCATAGATATAACCATGGATTCCCCACTGTGATAAGTGTATCCATACAGAATGTACATAATGATAATGGATAATGGATATATGTGTTGTTATAGTTAGTGATTCAAAGTTTTTTTTTAAATACCAGTTAATTGTTACTCAACCATATTGAGCTGATTCTGACTTTTGTGCATAGATATATACTTTTATTACATGTATATAAGCTGTGTCAAGCGATTATGTACTTAACCCTTTCCCTCATACGACAATTCTGCAGCAGACGACTGACAAATTTTGTAAAAAAATAGAAAATCTTTATACTTGAACGGATAACCTATGACTTAAAGTGGAAAACATTGTGGCGAAAGGAGAAATTGCTCGTTTTGAGCAATTTCTCCTTTTGTCACTATGTTTTCAAAAAACCGTCTGCTGCAGAGGTGTCACAAACCATCTATATGAGGCAAAGGGTTAATGCAGCTGCATACAGTGAAGACTCAGATGAGTGTGAATCTGCACAGTCTCACCAGAGGGTTCACTATTTGACTTCATGTAAATTTTAAAAGTCCTAGATGCATCTTTTGTCAAAAAACTGTAGCGCATTAAGTTTCGTGCGTATTAACCTTGAAATGATACCATCACCGACAGTGAATAAGGCAAGGCCCCAAATTGCCAGACATAGCTCATATAATTTATCTAGATTAATGTTAAACCCTTTCCCACCTGTGACAATTCTGCAGCAGAAAACTTCAAAAACATCTTGGCAAAAATGTGGTAAACCACTATTAATGAAAGTTTAATCGTTGAATAGAGAAGAAAACATTGTGGCAAAAGGATAAATTGCACATTATGAGGTATTTCTCCTTTTGCCGCAATTTTGCAAAAGTTGTCTGATGCAAAGGTGTCGGAAAGTGTCTTGTTTGTGGGAAAGGTTCAATGTGTCGTTAATCCAACGATGTGATTTGTATAGAACAAATCATAAAATTCAATGAAAATAATTAGTATTTATTTATTATAGTGTCACACCTATTGAAAGGGAGGAGAGTCATTTACTTATGAGACACCTTTATTCTGAACACATTTTACTTCCTAAATCCTTTTATGATAATTCATATCTTCATGCAAAAGTCAACACCAGGTCGATTTTGTTTGCTTAACCCTTTCCATTCCCTGATATAGACGCTTTCTGACGCCTCTGCAGCAGACAGCTTTTTGAAAACATAGTGACAAAAGAAGAAATTGCACAAAACGTGCAATTTCTCCTTTTGCCACAATGTTTTCGACTTTTTGTCATGGGTT
Source organism: Serripes groenlandicus (assembly GCA_031761405.1). Classification (NCBI taxonomy): domain Eukaryota; kingdom Metazoa; phylum Mollusca; class Bivalvia; order Cardiida; family Cardiidae; genus Serripes; species Serripes groenlandicus. The sequence goes on from JASEVX010000002.1 coordinate 103,844,120, forward strand.
ATCCATTCAATTTTTTGAGATTTTCTATGTATTGATAAAATACGTTCAAAGTCGTCTGCTGCAGAATTGTCGTATGAGGGAAAGGGATAATGCACAGAACTATCAGATAAAACACTATATCTCACTTTGTTCTCTTAGAAATTGTTATTAACCCTTTCCCTCATACGACAATTCTGCAGCAGACGACTTTGAACATATTTTGTCGAAAATTGGAAAATCTCTATAATTGAATGGATAACCTATGACTTAAAGTGGTAAACATTGTGACAAAAGGAGAAATGGCACGTTTTGTGCAATTTCTTCTTTTGTTACTATGTTTTCAAAAAGCCATCTGCTGCAGAGGCATCAGAAAGCGTCTATATGAGGGAAAGGATTAAAACATTTTTTAAAAAAAAGACAGTTTACCCCTAGAAAAATGACACATCTGCCAAATCACATATAGACTGACAAGTTCTGTTTGTTTGTCATTTGGATCATTTTTTTTTTTTAACTTAAAAAGACATTTATAACTTATTTATCATCAATGAGCTAGAAAAATCAAATTTGTCTTTCCATGTGAAATATTTTAGGGGAAAAATGCGATTATGACAATTTTCCGGCTAAATTCCAGGCTTTCTTTAGGTAACTTAAGAGTAGGAAAAATACATAAGTATGTACATTGTACATAAGTTTTTATCAATGGAAATGAAATTGCATAACTAAAGAATTAGTATAAGTGTGCTTCGATGGTAACCAAATGAAAATAACAACAATCTTTATACATTAACACGCATCAATGAAAACCAAATTTTGCATTGAAAATTTAGTTCTGCGTCAATGGAAACCGAATTTTGTAATTATGAATTTTTAATGTGTTATATACATTTCATCAATGAGAACCGAATTATGTCACTAACTATTTAGTTCTGTGTAAAACTTTACAGCAATGTAAATTAAATTATATAACAATCATTAAAGTTGTATACATAATATTGCATCAATGGAAACCAAGGTAATCTAAATAATAATTTCTGTACATAATGTTTGCAGTCATGGGAATCAAATTATATAAATGTAACTTAGTCCTTTCCCATCTGCAGATGACTTTTGACACATTTCAAGCAGATGAATTTTGAAAACATTGTGGCAAATGAGAAACTGCTCATAATGAGCTATTTCTCCTTTTGTCACAATGTTATCATCACTATTCAATCAATATACTTTAGTATTTAGAGATTTTTCATACTTTTGCCGAGGTGTTTTTAAGTCGTCTGCTGCAGAAGTGTTGTATGTGAGTTAAGTCAGGGGATGTATTCTGTTCCTAAATTATATTTGTTTTTGTTCTGTTTCTATATTCAAGTCATTATAGCAGGAAAAAATATTCATTAAATATTTAACAATCTAGGCTGTTTTTCTTTCTTTAACCAGAGTTTGTTAAAAAGGCATGTATTTGTATATATGCAAGAGCCATTAACAGACACATAATTCCAATACAGAGTTAATTACTATTTATAGAAGATGTATGCGCCAGGAAAACCAACCTTAGAGTCAGATCAGTCTGAGTGTCTGTACAGTTGGATTTAGCTCTGCGCTGTTTGCCAGTAAACCACAATAGGTTTCTGGAAATTCCAGGGTGACACTTAGGGAGAACATTTTTTGTCAGTCCATCACACTGACTTTTAACCCTTTCCCACATACAGACACTTTCTGATGCCTCTGCAGCAGAAGACTTTTGAAAACATTGAAGCCAAAGGAGAAATTCCTTCTGCTGCAATGTTTTCAACTCTATTAACCCTTTCCCTCATACGACAATTCTGCAGCAGACGACTTTGAACATATTTTGTCAAAACATAGAAAATCTCCATAATTGAATGGATAACCTATGACAAAAAGTGGAAAACATTGTCGCAAAAGGAGAAATTGCACGTTTTGTGCATTTCCTTCTTTTGTCGCTATGTTTTCAAAAAGCCGTCTGCTGCAGAGGCGTCAGAAAGCGTCTATATGAGGTAAAGGGTTAAATAATTAACTTTTATTTTATCGAGATTGTTCACGTTTTTTGCCAATATGTTTTCGAAGTCGTCTGTTGAAGATTTGTTGTATGTCGGAAAGGGATAATTATCTATTGACTTGGTAGTGACACATGTGATCCTTTAAACACACTTTTGTTTGTACGGGTCATAAATATGCAGAGGTTTGTTCTCATGAAGCATTGCTTAACCCTTTTCCACATATAGACACGTTCTGGCGCCTCAACAGCAGACGACGTTTGAAAACATTGTGACCAAAAGGAAATCTCCTTTTGCTACAATGTTTTCAACCTTTTTCAGTGATTATACCTTCATTTATGGAGTTACTGCGTGTTTTGGTTTAGATGCTTTCAAAGTCGTCTGCTGAAGATCTGTTGTATGTGGGAAAGGGTTATAACAACCTGTACATAAATCCATAGTTGTAAAACCAAATCATCTCTCAATGACAACCTTTGAAATGACTGGTTTTTTGTTGCTGCAACAAATATTTCTCTGCTGCTTATGCTTAACCCTTTCCCTCATATAGACGCTTTCTGACGCCTCTGCAGCAGACCGCTTTTTGAAAACATAGTGACAAAAGAAGAAATTGCACAAAATGTGCAATTTCTCCTTTTGCCACAATGTTATCCACTTTTTGTCATAGGTTATCCATTCAATTATGGAGATTTTCTATGTTTTGACAAAATAGGTTCAAAGTCGTCTGCTGCAGAATTGTCGTATGAGGGAAAGAGTTAACACTTTTCCTTATTTATTCTAAATCAATTTTATCCCCTTCCTACATGAAATAAATTGCAGCAGACGTCTGTAAAATACATCAGGGGGAAATATGAACAACTGTGTATAAACTAGAGTACAACTTTCGAAAAGAGTTTAACATCATAGGAATAGGAAAAATTGCTCTTATTTAGCAATTTCTACATTTCTCTCAGTATTCTTAAAATGCATCAATAATGTTTTGCTTTTGGGAAAGTGTCAAATTGGTATATTTTATTCTGATTGTGAAACAAGTTCTAACAAATAACATGTATATTATAAATCAAGAGTGAGGTGCAGGCTTTTCCCGATCCAGGGTATTATAGTTACCAATATATATTTCATATATGGGCCATAAATGCAGTGGGCCATGTGTTTCGGCCATAACTTCCTGATACCATTTGCATCCAGTGTGTGGGGAAACTCCTAAAGGTTTTCCCTTGCTGCACATGATGAAACACATTTAGAACATGTACACTAACTAGTCTGTAGGGATTGGTGAGCTGACTTTCAACTATACAAGGGTACAAAATCCAAAGGCTAATTTCCTCTATTTTCTACATGTTTGTAAAAGCTTATCTTGACCATTATGCAGAGCTATAAACATGGACTGCATTTCATCTTTTAAAATTCTTTTTTGATATTCAAACCCTATGTTGTATGTACCAAGTGGATCATCTCAATGAGAATATTACTGAGTACCACTGGCATAAGGTTTATTGAGTATGAAAGCGATATTGATGAGCAATAATTATTACCCCATCTTAGCTTTGTCTTTATAAATTCATCACAAAGATTGTAAGGTTAGCTTCCCTGAACCATGGTTACTATTTACAGGTTATGCTATTTACTGAATCTTCTGCTTTGAAAACACTGAAGGGAACAGTTATATCAAGGTTGACTTATCTGAGCTGGGCTAACTGTTTACCCCATATAATATGATATTCACTGGTTTGTCTGCCTTAACCCTTTCCCTCATAAAGACGCATCTGCAGTAGACGAATTTTGAAAAGATCATGGTAAAAGGAGAAATTGTTCATATCGAGCATTTTCCCCTTTTGCCACAATGATTTCAACTCTATTTAATCCTTTCCCTCATATAGAAGCTTTCTGACGCCTCTGCAGCAGACAGCTTTTTGAAAACATAGTGACAAAAGAAGAAATTGCACAAAACGTGCAATTTCTCCTTTTGCCACAATGTTTTCCACTTTTTGTCATAGGTTATCCATTCAATTATAGAGATTTTTTATTTTTTGATAAAATCTGTTCAAAGTCGTATGAGGGAATGGGTTAATGAATAAGTTCTAATTTATGGAGATATTTTACATTTTCTTCTGCTGCAGAATTGTCGTTTGTGGGAAAGCGTTAAAAACAAACAGTTATACCAGGAGTTTGATTTAGAAACAGAAAAGTAAGGACTGTGAGAAAAGGAGAATATGTTTTTAGAAAAGAAAAAACTTTTCCCAAAAGGCGTCAAATATCATCTGTATCAGGTTAATTGTTCAAGAATTTTGAACATTTCTCTCGAGTTAAGTGCAGTTTGAAACATTCCATCATTCCTGTTATTTCAAAGCAGCCAAATTTAATATGTCATATCAAGCAAACAATTAAAATGAACAAAGAAGAAAAGATCATTGAAAAATAAATGATGGTGTTTTCTGATATGTTTTAAACTGTAAGTGTTTTGTTATTTGTTAAGTTTTTTTCATTCTGAAAAAATTCAATTATTTTAGATAAACATTTAAACTGTTGTTTATTTAAAAACATGTTTAATCTTTGTTTATTTATTATACCCCCACAAACAAAGTTGAAGGGAAGTATACAGGCTTCAACATCTGTCTGTCTGTCTGTCTGTCCTATTTGTCGTATGCGGAGATTTAGTTGTTATTGTTGTCACAAATTAATTTATTCTCTCAGAGTTGCATGATTTAGTTGTTTTAGAAGTAAAGTTTACTTCATACAGAAGATGACTTTTATTATTTTATGAAAATATATGTATGAGCAATTTCTCCTTTCTTCACAATGTTCTCCACTTTGTATAAATTACTTTAACCCCTTCCCTCATACGACAATTCTGCAGCAGATGACTTTGAACGTATTTTGTCAAAACATAGAAAATCTCTATAATTGAATGGATAACCTATGACTAAAAGTGGAAAACATTGTGGCAAAAGGAGAAATTGCACGTTTTGTGCAATTTCTTCTTTTGTCACTATGTTTTCAAAAAGCCGTCCGTCTTAACTTATGGAGATTTAATAATTTCATCATCAGATAGTTTCTAAGTTGACAGTTGCTAACAGAGCTAATGAACAAAACCCTTGTATGATATTATAGATGTTTTTGTTCTTAACATGTTCAAATAGACATTTTTATCTTTTCTGATACACAGCAAAATCTGCATCATCCCACAAATCCCAAACCTTTTGGAAAAACCCCAACATGTGTATAGAGTTTATGATGTCTATGAACCCTTTCCCTCATATAGACGCCTTCTGACGCCTCTGCAGCAGACGGCTTTTTGAAAACATAGTGACAAAAGAAGAAATTGCACAAAACATGCAATTTCTCCTTTCGACACAATGTTTTCCACTTTTTGTCATGGGTTATCGATTCAATTTTTTGAGATTTTTTATGTTTTGACAAAATACATTCAAAGTCGTCTGCTGCAGAATTGTCGTATGAGGAAAAGGGTTAACCCTTTCCCACCTGCAAAATGCATTTTGAATCATGTACAACGGACCAAATTTGAAAACATAGCAAAAGGTGAAATAGATCATAATTCGTTGCCATAATGTTTTCAACCTTATTTAATGATTATACTTTCATTTATGAACAGAGGTTTTCCATAGTTTTGCCTAGATTTTTGTTCAGGGTTTGCTGTAGACTTGTTGCATGGGAGAAAGGGTTAAATCCAGCACATGTTTTCATTCACTTCATTTTTCTCTGTCTCTCATTTATGAATAAAAAAAGAATAACATAACCAATATTCTACTGGTTTTACTCCATATACCATGTTTCACCATACTCTTGTTTTAAGTGTAACATAGATATAAGTTGCAAAAGTAATATACATGAATCCGTAGTTGCTTTTTTGCCTTCTTCTTTCATTTTTAGCTGTACCGCCTTTCAACCGGTTGAGGTAACACGTCGAGGTGACTTGTCCGTCGTATGTCGTCTGTGTGTGCGTTAACTTTTTGCTTCGAACAATTTCTCTGTAATCACAGGGTCAATTTGGAAGAAACTCCACAGGTAGCATCCTGTTAATGTACCCTCCTAAATGTTTTTAGATCCATGCAAACAGATAAAAATGTTAACATTCTTCTCCTCCCAAACTGCTTTGCCGATTTTTCAAATAATTCTGTTGAAAAGTTTCTTGGATGACCCTCTATTAGTTTCATTCAAGCCATGTTGATTGGTCTAAACACATTGTTGCCAGGGGTCAGGGCTGTAATGTTATCTATGAGATTCCTTCAACACATGCGGATGTTAAAAAACATGGCCACCCTTTCCCACATACAGCACATCTCCATAATTGAATGGATAACCTATGACAAAAAGTGGAAAACATTGTGGCAAAAGGAGTGATTAATTTTTGCCTATTGGAAGTGAAGCCATACTGGCCCTTTTGGCTCATCCGTCCATGCATAAAGGGTAAAATAGCCCCAACCTGAACCCAGATTTTATTTTTACCAAAAACAACACAGCTTGAAATTATCTCGTAGTGGGTCGGTCACCCATATGTAGAATTCTTTAAAATAGTTAAACAAGAGGGCCCTGGATCGCTCAACGTCATAGTCACCCACAATAACTCATTTTGCGTTCAGGTAAGATTTTACTAGAGTGTAAACAAAATTTTCTTTCAATTCGGCCGTTTTTGACCCGACATGACCCATATTCGAACTTGTCTTAGATAGCGTCAATACAATCATGTCGGCATGCTCAAATTAAGAATAAGGCTTCCATAGTGTTCAAATGATTGTCCTTCACTTTTGTCTAATGACTGAGTTTTTTACCAGAATTTACACATATTTGAACGTATAGCCTAGATATTATGGAGCTGTCGCATAGCATCGGCTAAGCCCAACGGGCCCATACCGTTTGATTTAAATGACAAGCGGTGATAATCTCTCTGTCCGCATTTTTCTTTATTTTTTCAACCGTGTACTTCACGTTTCCATACCGTCTCCATACCGGGTCCTTACCGCTTACAGCGTCCTCGTACCAGTCAGTTTCACCCTGTTGGCCGTTTTCTCGCCGGGTCCTCACCGTACGGCTACCAGCCCCTTACCGCCCGGAACGCCCCCATACCGTTCGCTAAACGTTCGCGCCGCCTTGCTGACGTCACACATGGTATATGAAAGCTGGGAATTCACCCGTCCGGTCACACATCAGTTGTACGTACATGTACTCCTCAAAAAATTTCTCAAAAATCCTATAATGCCTAAACGTGGAATGAAAGCTGCTGGCAGAGGGGTTGGTAAAGTAAGTAAGCTTTCGGAACCCAACCGCAGGATCCTCTAACCAGATCCACAACTTTAAGGGTAAAGAAGCCCAATCCCAAGTATGAGTCTTCTGATAATGCGGGTAAGTTTCAGTATATTATTGTCTGTACGTAGATTATTTTCAAATTTCATATTTCAAATTAACCCTTTCCTCCTAAGAAGCGTTTTTTAGCAAATGCTCCATTTCTTACAACGATTTCAATACAATTCAAAAATGCCATAAAATGAACGGGTCTATTTAATAAAATTAAATGATGATAAGATACTTACCACCAATATCTGCCCAGATGAATTTATAGTCCGAGTCGACCAAAGCCATAAGGATGATTGAGGGTAAAACCCCTTGTAATTATAATACAGGGATCCTGACTTGGCTGGGCAGCGGATGGCGACTTGCTTCCCGTCCAGGACGCCTATGGTGTGTTGGAAGGTGCACCGCTTCTGAAATCCTTCTGCTATGGCTTGCCATTCTTCAGGTGTCGTCGGAGGGGTCATCACTTTATCCATATATTCATCGCAGATTGCCTGGCAGAATTCCCGGACCACTATGGAGATCGTGTTTGGTGGGATGTGCCAGCCATACTGGAATTCGGTGTACTTTGCACCCGAGGCCAAGGGCCAACATATACATGTTTCGAAATCTCTCATGACACTCAATGATGACTGGTACGATGGAGAGCAGGCACTAAATGAGGCTTTGACAATTGTCGTCGTTTTTATACAGTAAACTATGGATTCACGGTGTCTGGCACGGTTTCTAAACGGGCGCAATGAAAACACACGGCAACAGGCCTATATGGAGACGTTATGAAGACAGTGGAACGGTAACAGGACGTTATTAGGTTGTTAAGAGACCGGTTAAACGTTAAGGGACCGGTATGTAGCCGGTATGAGACGGTGGGTCAACGTTGAGCAAACGGTGAGAGGCCGGTATGAACACAGTAACACGTCGTCACCGCCCCATGAACGGTTCCATAACGGCCTCGTACCGGCTCACCGTCCTCTTACCGTCCTCATACCGGGTTCTTACCTTCTTCCACCGCTTGTACTCACACGGCGAAAGTTTTGGCCGGGTCTCGCCGGCCACTAACGGGCCCCAACCGTATTCACCGATCGCTCAACGCCCCGCCGTGTGCCCTCACCTTGTTCCACCGTCCGTACGAAATTATCCACACGGTGGCACACGGTAGGCTTACCCGGCACTATGTGACAGCTACATAATCAAGACACTTATTCTGACAAAGTCTCAACATACTCCGAGAGTTAACAAGATTTTCCTTCAATTCGGCCTAGTGACCTAGTTTTGTCCGGACATGACCAATATTCAAATGTAGATTTCACAAAAACCAACATATTGACAAAGTTTCAAGCTATTGTAGCAAAACAAAATACGTTCATTAATCTTTAACAATATGTTTCTTCAATTTGGCCTAGTGACCAAGCTTTTGACTGGACATGACCTATATTCAAACTTAGCCTAGATATCTCCAAGACAATCATTCTGACACAGTTTCAACATGTTTTAGTTTAAAATGCAGCTTCAATAGTGTTGACAAGTTTTTCCTTCAATCTGGCCCAATTACCTATTTTTTTACCCATATTCTAGCTTGATCTAGGTATCATGAATACACAAATCGAGGGCTTGGTGTGAAACGGTTGTAACTAAAAACCTATTTCGAAAACCGTGGTTTAGGGGCCATTTTGACCCCTTTGTAAACAATGCAAATTTAGGTGCCATTGCTCAGAACGAGCAGTGGCACCTAAATTTCCATTGTTTACCAAAAAAGAAAAAAAAAAAATAACGCTTATAAAGACTTTATGGCGAGGTGATTAACCTTGGTAAAAAACCGTTACAACCGTTTCATGCCAAGCCCTCGAAATTGTGTCAAATGTACTAGCTGCTGAAACAAACATTAAACCTAGCCTAGACTTATTCTGACAAAGATTTAACATGCTCTTAAAAGGAATAATTGCGGCCTCCAGAATTTTAATTTTTTATTTTGGTTGCCATAAAAACCAGACTTCTGCATGGATTCGAAGGTTTTGAAGGAATTTAGGAGAGGATGTGCCATGTGATTGGTCGATGTTTTTGCCGAGAAGTTGTCGACTGCAGATTGTTGTAGGTGAGAAAGGGTGAATAATTAATAAATGCGTTTTGGATTTTCGGAATGCACTATATGCTATTTGCTAAATTCTTTTTGACTGTGCCAAATTCGTTTATATGAGAAATGCTTTTTACTTAATGCGTTTTTCGTTATGCGAAATGCTCTTTGCGATATGTTATTAACCAGGTTTTCCGAAGGAAAAATCTGGTTATTAGTTTGGCGAAGTCGGCGGGCGGGCGGGCGGGCGGGCGGGCGGGCGGGCGTCAACTTTCCTTGTCTGGACCATAACTTTGCCATGCATAGAGATATTTTCAAATAACTTGGCACAAACATGCACCATATCAAGACGATGTGCCAAATGCAAAAAAAAAAATCTGTAGATTCAAGGTCAAGGTCACAGTGATAAGAAATAGACTTTAATTGAACTTTTCTTGTCCGGACCATAACTTAGTCATACATAGAGATATTTTCAAATAACTTGGCACAAACATGCACCATATCAAGACGATGTGCCAAATGCAAAAAAAAGATGTTGATTCAAGGTCAAGGTCACAGTGATAATAAATAGACTTTAATTGAACTTTTCTTGTCCGGACCATAACTGTGTCATGCATAGAGATATTTTCAAATAACTTGGCACAAATATGAACTATATCAATATGATGTGTCACATGCAAAACTTTTGTCTGTAGCTTTAAGGTCAAAGTCACAGAGTGACAACAAATAGACATCAGTTGAACTTTTTTTGTCCGGACAATAACTTTTTCATCCATAGAGATATTTTCAAATAGCATGGAACAGATATACACCATATCAAGACACTTTGTCATATGCACAATTTATGTGTTTAGCTTCCAGGTCAAGGTCACAGTGACAGAAAATATACTTTACTTGAACTTTTTTTGTTCAGACCATAACTTTACCATGCATTTAGATATTTTCAAATGAATTTTTGTGTGAATAATCAAATCTATAACATTCTATAAGCAAACAGAAGCTGTCTGATCTGGGTCCGAGGTCATGAAACTTACTCAATTTGAGCATGTTAACATAATTATTACTATTGTAGTTACACACTTAGATTACAAGGCTAGGAAATTGGCTCGTTGCAAAGTAGATTTCAGTTACAAACTAAAAGTAGATATATTTTTTCCAAACTTTGTCCTCAAGCTAACAGAGCTTTTTTAGTTTGAGCATCATGCTCAACTTTAGCATCATGCTCAAACTAAAAATGCTTCGTAACCATGGCGACAAACTCCAAACATGGATTTTATTCTCATCGTTGGTTTGTAATTTCACCTTATTTTGCAATGAGCATATTTCATAAACTTATAACTCAAGCATCTAACTTCAACAACAATATTTCTATTACATGCTCAAATTGAGTAAGTTTCATAACCTCGGGGCCTGGATCTAGTCTGTTTGCAAAGGCATAAACGCGTTACTATCAAGTAAATGGTTAAGGCAGATCACTGATTATCAACCTGGCATTAGGGATCCTAAAATGTGGCTTCTTACAACAAAAGGTTGCTTAATATCTGTTATCTATTATATGTTCTTAATAAATGAGGCCATCAACACACGATTGACTGTATTGAACTGATATTTGTTAGATAAAATTGTTATATATTTATTTGACAAAGTAATTATGTTATTCATCAATAGAAATATTCCCTGTTACTTGAATTACTAGCTTTGATTAACTATTAACAGAAAGATTTGACAGATCTGTTAATTCTTAATCAAACACCTTCCATTATAGAAAACCTGGTTTCATGGAATTTCCATGTCATGTTTTCTATATGTTTTATGTGGAATGCTTTACGAAAAAGGCCTATTTAAAGTCCAGTTCATGGTTACCTAGCGATTAGTGAATGCTTATAAAACAAGGAATAATTTCATGAAATATCCAAGACGGACGTACGATATGTAAAGCTTTGGAGACTTAATCATATATAACTTCCGAAAAGGTTACAATAGTAAAGAAATAGCAGCAGGTATTGGAAATAATCATCCATTTGGAAAAGGTAGATATGTTCTAAGTGTTGGCACGGCATGCGAATTGCGAAATGCACTATGCCTTTTAAGTCATGTGAAATGCTTTTTTGCTTTATCGTTTTGCGCTATGCGAAATGTTCTATGCAATATGCATTTTTCTATTATGTGTTATGGGAAATGCCTTTTTCCAGTTCAGGGCCACCTAGCGGTTAGTGAATGCTTGTAAAACAAGGAATAATTCCATGAAATATCCAAGAGGGACAATATGGGAAACTTTGAAGATCATTTTCGAAAAGGCTACAATATGAGCAGCTATTGGAAAGAATCATACAATTTGCCTGCTTATGAAAATCCGACTGGTAGGATTCGAACTTGATCTAGATTTGTATATCGTGTTATGATACAACTATACCCATCAAAGTTATTGAACTATCTGCATGCAGTGAAGAGATGTGGAACAAAAACCGCAAGATCTACAACAGTCTCGAAGTCCAAGCCTGAAGGGCAATAAGTAGCCAATACATCCGTTATACGTGTGAAAGCTCAAAGTAAACACATCCAAATGTGACGTCATTACAACGAAAGTAACGTCATTGTAAGGCAAGTAATAAATAAATAACAAAAGGAAAACGACAGGAATGGTAGGAAAAGATAGTTCGACTCGTCATAAATGGATTTCATTCACTGGAAGGACTTTATGAAGGCTAAGTCTACTATTCTTTTGTACCTGTCATCATTATTTCATGGATTTTATATCTTTGCAATATATAGAGAAGCAATAAACACTTGAAAATGATTGTAAATATTTCAACGGAAGTTATCGTTCGTTACACTGGCCTCGGATATTATTTTAACTGAAAAGGACGAACAATTCTGTTTCTGTATCGGCATAGCTTCATTTCAAGGTAAGCTATTTATTATATCAATAATTTGCTTAAAAATATAACTTCATTTCTAAATTATTTGTTAGTATCTGTTGGGAACGTTCCACGATGCTTTCGTCACATCGCGTGACGTCACATGGTGTGTATCGTTTTTGTCTGTATCTGTCATTTGAAGCCGCAGCTGTTGACTCCACTCAAGAAAATAGCTAAACTATCATATCTTCGACTGTCTAGTTGTATTGACGTGTATCTATATATTGCAATAAATGTAGCAAACAAACAAACAAAACTACAGTCAATTTCAAATTATTTGCCTTTAATTTACATTTTTTTTTACATTGTACAGTTTAACAGTTTATGTCTATGACCTAGTCTTTGTCAAATCATGAAAGTATGACCAGAATCAGTTCACCCTGGTTGTGGGGTATACATAGTAAATTTCTTAAGCCATATATCCTCCAACCTGAAAGAGAGGAAAACACTTTCATGCCTTTAAATGAGTCTATTGTGTTAAAGAAATGATGTTATATGTGGACTATCAGTAAAACACATATAAACTTTTCTTTCAACAGGCTGAATTTCTAGTAGTTTCATTTTTTTTAATCCAAAATTTGTTTATTGATCAAACTCAAATGAATTCATTGTTTTAAAGGAATGATGTCATATGTGGGCTATCAATACAACACATTACTTTTCTTTCAACAGGCTGAACTTCTAGTAGATTCATCTTTTTTTTTTATTCAAAATGTGTTTATTGATCAAACTCAAATGAGTCCATTGTTTTAAAGAAATGATGTCATATGTGGACTATCAGTAAAACACATTACTTTTCTTTCAACAGGCTGCATTTCTAGTAGATTCATCTTTTTTTTTAACCAAAATTTGTTTATTGATCAAACTTAAATGAGTCATGATTGTTTTAAAGAAATGATGTCATATGGGGGCTATCAGTAAAACACATTACTTTTCTTTCAACAGGCTGAATCTCTAGTAGTTTCATTTTTTTTTATTATCCAAAATGTGTTTATTGATCAGATTGGACAAACTTGGTATTAAGAATTTAAACATTATTTTCACTAGGTTATTTTAAATACTCTGCATGTTTGTATTCAAACAACATTTACAAGAGATTCAGGTCCGTGAAGTTTAGTTGACGAGTGACGAATTGACGAGTGACGAACTGTGACATTTTTATAGGTCCGTGAAGTTAGGTTGACGAGTGACGAATTGACGAGTGACGAACTGTGACATTTTTTCTAAAAACTTTATTTCTTTCTTTAAGATAATGTTTCTAAACGAATAAATGCAAATTGGGCCCTATTTCATGTTTCATGGCTATCAGTCAATCAGAAGAGCTTCGACAATTCGTCAACTCGTCAATTTTGTTGACGAAATTGACGAAAAAATATTTTTCTAAAAACTTTATTTCTTTCCTTTAGATAAGTATCTGGATGTATTGAATACAAATTAGGCCCTATTTCAAATTTCATGGCGACCAGTCATTCAGCAGAGCTTTGTCACGTTCGTCAATTCGTCAACTTGTCAATAAAGTTGACGAAATTGACGAAAAAAATATTTTTCTAAAAACTTTATTTCTTTCCTTTAGATGAGTATCTGGACGTATTGAATGCAAATTAGGCACTATTTCATGTTTCATGGCGATCAGTAAATCAGAAGAGCTTTTTCAAGTTCGTCAATTCGTCAACTTGGCAATAAAGTTGACGAAATTGACGAAAAAAATATTTTTCTAAAAACTTTATTTCTTTCCTTTAGAGAAGTATCTGGACGTATTGAATGCAAATTAGGCCCTATTTCATGTTTCATGGCGATCAGTCAATCAGAAGAGCTTCTTCAAGTTCGTCAATTCGTCAACTTGTCAATAAAGTTGACGAAATTGACGAAAAAATTGTTTTTCTAAAAACTTTATTTCTTTCCTTTAGATAATGTATCTGGACGTATTGAATGCAAATTAGGCCCTATTTCATGTTTCATGGCGATCAGTCAATCAGAAGAGATTCTTCAAGTTCGTCAATTCGTCAACTTGTCAATAAAGTTCATGGCGATCAGTCAATCAGAAGACCTCGTGAAGTTCGTCAATTCGTCAACTCGTCAATTTAGTTGACGAAAAAAATATTTTTCTAAAAACTTTATCTCTTTCCTTTAGATAATGTATCTGGACGTATTGCATGCAAATTAGGCCCTATATCAAATGTCATGGCCATCAGTCATTCAGAATGCTTTGTCAAGTTCGTCAATTCGTCAACACGTCAATTTTGTTGACGAATTGACGAAAAAATTATTTTTCTAAAAACTTTATTTCTTTCCTTTAGATGAGTATCTGGACGTATTGAATGCAAATTAGGCACTATTTCATGTTTCATGGCGATCAGTCAATCAGAAGAGCTTCTTCAAGTTCGTCAATTCGTCAACTTGTCAATAAAGTTGACGAAATTGACGAAAAAAATACTTTTCTAAAAACTTTATTTCTTTCCTTTAGATAAGTATCTGGACGTATTGAATGCGAATTAGGCCCTATTTCATGTTTCATGGCGATCAGTCAATCAGAAGAGCTTCTTCAAGTTCGTCAATTTGTCAACTTGTCAATAAAGTTGACGAAATTGACGAAAAAATTGTTTTTCTAAAAACTTTATTTCTTTCCTTTAGATAATGTATCTGGACGTATTGAATGCAAATTAGGCCCTATTTCATGTTTCATGGCGATCAGTCAATCAGAGTTCGTCAATTCGTCAACTTGTCAATAAAGTTGACGAAATTGACGAAAAAAATATTTTTCTAAAAACTTTATTTCTTTCCTTTAGAGAAGTATCTGGACGTATTGAATGCAAATTAGATCCTATTTCGTGTTTCATGGCGATCAGTCAATCAGAAGACCTCGTGAAGTTCGTCAATTCGTCAACTCGTCAATTTAGTTGACGAAAAAAATATTTTTCTAAAAACTTTATCTCTTTCCTTTAGATAATGTATCTGGACGTATTGAATACAAATTAGGCCCTATATCTAATGTCATGGCCATCAGTCATTCAGAATGCTTTGTCAAGTTCGTCAATTCGTCAACACGTCAATTTTGTTGACGAATTGACGAAAAAATTATTCAATGCAAATTAAGCCCTTTTTTAACTTTCATGGCCATCAGTCATTCAGAAGGGCTACGTAAAGTTCGTCAATCCGTCAACACGTCAATTTTGTTAAACGAAATATACGTTGACAAACATCAAAGCATATTCTTCTTCAGTTGAATCTCTTCATACACAGGTTCTAACTAATAGCTTTCTGCATAGTGTGTCGATTAGAAAGGGACTGCACAGCCAAACGTTTGTTTTTATTACTTCTTAGTTTGTTTAAGAATCGGTGTTCCGATTTCGGGTTTATTTCGGATGTTGTTTCTCTGCTACATAAATATGATATTTACAATAGCTTGGAAGACTATTTAGCATATGGCGATTTTCCTAGTAGATATTTTTGGAAACATTGTATTAATACAAAGGTTCGTAACTACTATCAGATCAGGGGCGTAGCTTTGCAATAATCAATGTGTAGGCCGTCTCGTGAGAAAACCTACATTGTGGACTCTGCGTAAAGTATCGACCCGGATCAGCCTAAGCATGCCACACAGGCCTACCCGGATAGACACTTTTCGCCTCCTGTGGATTTTCTGTTTCAGGAATAACTACTCTATACATCTATCCCCCTAAGACGGAATGTGTCGGTCGGATTAATCTGCGCGGACAGCGCAGGCTGATCTGGTCGATACATTACGCAGCTGTCTATCGCCGCTGCATTTTGGGGGCATTTGAGAACAAATGTGTAGGCACAATATAGAAGAATTGAATGTTAGAACTTCTTCGAGACAGTTTGTCTTATACAGAAAACTACAGTATCAGTTCTCTGCTAATCCACTGTGGGACTACGCTAAACGTAATCCGAATATGCTACGTGCTTGTTTTTCTATCGCCCAAATAATTGCATACACGGCATGCACTGATTTCTCCCATTGCTCACGGTGTGGAAATAGAGATATTAAAACAAGTTTCACTGAGCATATTTTGATTAACTGTTTTTATGTATTCTTTTTAACAAATAACTTATGTCAAATTTGGTAGTAGTACTTTCAATATGCTAGATTCATTTAATGGTAAGGAGTATGTTGAAGCTCTATTCGGTTTGAATCCGAACTTGAACAGCGTACTGCTTAAAAACTATGACAAACATGTGGTACTATTTCTACATAACGTATGAAATAGTTACAAGTACTTTTGTACCGGGTTAAATATATACTGTCAGTATTATTTTATGTCATGTTTGTATGTTTGTTGTGTGTGTGTGTGTGTGTGTGTGTGTCTCTCTCTCTCTCTCTCTCTCTCTCTCTCTCTCTCTCTCTCTCTCTCTCTCTCTCTCTCTCTCTCTCTCTCTCTCTCTCTCTCTCTCTCTCTCTCATCTGTACGTGTTCTACATTGCAAATACTGTGATTGTTTGCCACATAATTACAAAGTTTGCAACGTTCTGGATATCTAAAGAATGCAATAGCTCATCCGTACAGTCTAGACGAAATTGGTATTGTTTTCATTAGTGAACCCATTGTAATAAGGTAGACATATCAAATGCTGTTTACTGCTAGTAAAGACAACATAAAGGCCCGTCCTTTTGCTGTTACCAAGATGTACAAACCGTAAAGTTTGGCAAAGAGAACCCCTCCATTTGAACAAATATAAATTTCAACTTGTTACCACTACTTAATAGTAATTTGGTTGCAATACAATCAGAAAGCAAAGTTACAAAGGGATGTTGCGGCATGGATTAAGCTCGCTATTCTGGTAACTGGTCTTATTTATATTGTACTAACAATATAAAGAAAGGAGCATTTCAAAATATAATAAACAAGGGATTGTCTCTCCAGTTTTTACTAGGTTCTTCATCACAAGAGCTGACGAATTGACGAACTTGCCGAAGCTCTTCTGAAGGACTGATCGCCATTCAATTTGAAATAGGGCCTAATTTGCATTCAATACGTCCAGATACATTATCTAAAAGACCGAAATGAAGATTTTTAGAAAAAATAATGTTTTCGTCAATTTGTCAACAAAGTTGACGAACTGACGAACTTGAAGAAGCAATTCTGATTGAATGATCGCCATGAAACATGAAATAGGGCCTAATTTGCATTCAATACGTCTAGATACTTATCTAAAGGAGAGAAATAAAGTTTTCAGAATTTTTTTTTTTTTCGTCAATTTCGTCAACAAAATTGACGAGTTGACGAATTGACGAACTTGAAGAAGCTCTTCTGAATAACTTATGGCCATTCATTTTTAAATAGGACCTATTTTGCATTCAATACGTCCAGATACTTATCTAAAGGTAAGAAATAAAGTTTTTAGAAAAATATTTTTTTCGTCAACTATATTGACAAGTTGCCGAATTGACGGATTTGACGAAGCTCTTCTGATTGACTAATCGCCATGCTACATGAAATAGGACCTTTTTTGCATTCAATACGTCCAGATACTTATCTAAAGGAAAGAAATAAAGTTTTTAAAAAAATATTTTTTTCGTCAATTTCGTCAACTTTATTGACAAGTTAACGAATTGACGAACTTGAAGAAGCTCATCTGATTGACTGATCGCCATGAAACATGAAATAGGGTCTAATTTGCATTCAATACGTCCAGATACTTATCTAAAGGAAAGAAATAAAGTTTTTAGAAAAATATTTTTTTCGTCAATTTCGTCAACTTTATTGAAAAGTTGACGAATTGACGAACTTGAAGAAGCTCTTCTGAATGAGTGATGGCCATTAATTTTGAAAAAGGGTCTAATTTGCATTCAATACGTCCAGATACTTATCTAAAGGAAAGAAATAAAGTTTTTAGAAAAATATTTTTTTCGTCAATTTCGTCAACAAATTTGACGAGTTGACGAATTGTCGAAGCTCTTCTGATTGACTGATCGCCATGAAACATGAAATAGGGCCCAATTTGCATTTATTCGTCTAGAAACATTATATTAAAGAAAGAAATAAAGTTTTTAGAAAAATGTCACAGTTCGTCACTCGTCAATTCGTCACTCGTCAACCTAACTTCACGGACCTATAAAAATGTCACAGTTCGTCACTCGTCAATTCATCACTCGTCAACCTAACTTCACGGACCTAAGAGATTCAACATCTATTGACAGCACTATTTTCATACTTGGGAGCACAACAACCAATGATGTAATAGAACTCTTCAAATTGAAGAGCAAATGCAAAAAAGCCTTTTACGGTCACCGATTTAGGTCCGTCTATGAAACAGGGCAATAATGTACACTAACTATATCAAACTCAAATAAGGTAAAAACAAACTGAGCATTGAAATATGTAGATAAAGAGGATCAATCTCTTTTTAAATTCAACAAACACTCAAAATACTTTTTATTCAAATAAATTTGTATAAACATTTTGGTTGAAAAAATAAAGAAAACTTCATCTGTTTTTCAACAGAAAAAGGCTATAAGGCAGTTCATAATTAATGTCAGTTATATAAGTCACCCAGTGACCTCACATAAGTGTTCTGTCCTCCGATATAACTGAAATGTATCTGTTTTCTATGTAATTATAGTGAAATCCATTTTTCTGTGTGAAATTGTATAATCTATACAATAGAAATGGTAAATTTAAATTGGTATACATTCATTGTAACAAAAAAAATCTATACTGGTAATAAAATTACACAATTTTCATGAACTGCTGCTCAAAATAAAAACCTATACTGTAGTATATGTAGTAAAATAGTTTACTCCCTGTACCCTTTTCAAAAGCTTTTATTATTGAGCAATAACAATTAAAAAAGGGAATGGTTATCAACATTGATAACTCTGAGAATCTGTACATGTTCAATGTTTGATCCAGCTTTGATAACCGTTCTAATATCAAAGTTTTAACGAAATGTATACATCATATTTTTATTTTAGAGCAATTTTAAAGGGACTGAATCCCATATGAGAAAAAAGCGAAAAAAAAAAAGAAAAATGTTAAAAATTACTATTACCTTGATGTTTTTGCATGTAAGGCATTGAGATTTGCTGACTGATGTACTACAATATATGCACACTATTAATATTGCGGAGATTTTTCGTTATTTTGCATTGTAAAATCTACTGGGTTAGTAACCCAGTAAATCTAAAAGTATCGCTGTATATTTATCACGTGATCACTACAACCGAATTGACAATCTCCTTCGCAGAGTTGTCGTTCCTTACACTCACGCATACATGAATGTAATGAGTCGATAGTGTTAGAGAATGCCGAATTGAATCCACAAATTCAAATGAGCAAGAGGAAATTCCACGGTATTTTTAAACGTTAAATCACAGAGCGGACGTTTTTTTAACTGCTTATTTCCTATGAAATAATGAAAAACAAGACTTGTACGACCTTCTACAACATTCCGTTACATATATATATCGACGTATTTTGGATTAATGAGAATAAGTATAAAATATAACGATTTTGGACCATTATGGTGTTCAGTCCCTTTAACATGATCACTAACAATGTTAAATTATTGCAAATTCTTCTGGAAAATCCATTTCTCTGTTTGTACTTTTTATAATTTCTTTATTTGCTATAAACATACTGTTTATTGTTTTATGCAAGCAATAAAATATATATTGAATATATCGATCAGATCTTTCATTATCCATTTTTTTTAAAACAACATATTTCAGATACATGTATATATATAATCAATTGTTGACACTAAGTCTGGTACTTATTAACAAATAATCTGATACTGTTTCAGGTTTTACAAACAGTTTTACCAGAAAAAGGAGATAGGAGTTCAAAGTGAAAATGTTGTTGAATAGGAACATATTGTTCATTTTGTATATGTTCATTTTGGATCAATTAGACCATTCCGACAATGTATTCAGATTAGTCACCGAAATCAAGTCACTTACATCAGACAAGGGGCTAGACTTTACCCTTTCCAACATACGTCATTATAAATGGGACTTTTGAAAATAGTTGTAAAAATTACGGTTTTCTCAGTCTGTATGCATAGTGTTCTCATCTTAAATTGTCTCATTCCTTGGAAGATTGTTGTGTGGAGTATTTTAGTATTCTAGAAAGCCAGGGGAAAATGTTAGGTGAACTGAAGTACCATTGAAAGTAATGTTAAGCGCAAGTCATTCAATCAACCATGGTAAGAGTCAGTTTCCAATTATATGTATTACTAGTTTACAAATATAACTGGCATTTGTAAAAATAAATCAGAACATTCTTCAATGCCTTCTACTGTTGTTTTCCATCAACATCCTTGGAAATCTTACAGTCTGTTACAATCCTGACCTAATACAAAATAAAACAGATATATATGTACAAATTAAACTTAAATGCATGCTAAGTTTCGTTTTTTCAATATGTTTTTCAAATTCTGTTTTTGTAACTTTCTACAATTTGCCTATTAATTTGTTTCTTGTTGGGGGACAGACAGTGCTTAATTAATTTGTTCTTGCTTTCACACGACCTAGGATTTGCCTATTAACATATTATCACAGCGTTTCCTGGATAAATTAAACATGCAAAAATACATGTGCAGTCGCGCAACCGATAACACATCGAGTTTATTTTGTATTCATTGATAAATTTAAATTTTAAGACATCTTTCAATGAAAGAAACCCCGGATAAACATAAGTTTGCGCTTCTAGTGTCTTCGAGTAAAAGCGGTGTCACTAAACAGAGTCTGGTAGAGTCTGGTAGAGTCCGGTAGAGTCTGGTCGACAAATATCCCATTATATCACTGTTTTGTTGAGTTTTTGTATTGAAATAAATGAAATAACGTGTTATTGTATCATATAAATAAAAAATAAAAATGTATTTGCTTATTTTAGTTCATTTTCGAGTGAATATAGAACTATTATATGCGTGAACACGGACACTGGTAGAGTCTGGTCATTATTAAGCAATAAATACAAAGTGTTATACGATTTTTAAGTTATAAAAAGTTTAATTTGATTTATATGTGTCATATTATATATATATTTATTATATTATTTCAGCTGATAATCGGAAAAATAGTGGAAGATTGAGGATTTTTAACGATAACATTGTGTTTCGTAAATCAAAATATTCCATTATATCACTGTTTTGTTGTGTTTTTGTATTGAAATAAATAAAATAACGTGTTATTGTATCATATAAATAAAAAATAAAAATGTATTTGCCTATTTTAGTTCATGTTCGAGTGAATATAGAACTAGTATATGCGTGAACACGGACACTGGTAGAGTCTGGTCATTATTAAGCAATAAATACAAAGTGTTATACGATTTTTAAGTTATAAAAAGTTTAATTTGATTTATATGTGTCATATTATATATTTATTTATTATATTATTTCAGCTGATAATCGGGAAAATAGTGGAAGATTGAGGATTTTTAACGATAACATTGTGTTTCGTAAATCAAAATGGCTGACGTGAAATTTCTGTTTATAATACGGAAATCTCGCACATCCTGACACGAGTAATACACTAAATTCTCTCTCTATCATGCGTCAACTAATTGATTAGGTGTGATCAACAGATTAGTGTTATAATCATTATATAACAATACCAAGATTTTAAATGTATGAAAACTACTAGATTGGAATAATTTTATGTTTTATACGTCATTAACGTTAATTAAACCAAATACTTAGAGGGCTATATATATACTTACTTAAAAGTAATTCATATGAAATTAAAGAGAGTGTGTAGTTACTACATTCCGCAAAAAATAGAATCAAACTAAACCAGATTTGCATTTCTTTTTAAAAACATGCAAAAATATTTTAACTTGAAAAATAAATATATATCCTGATATAGTTCATAAAATGCATTTTGCGAAATATTGTATCCAGGCAACACCACGTGGAGGAACTCTCTCATGGCCCAACATTTAATGTTTGGATCTATATTATATCATTTTGGGAAATTTATTCTATGTTTTCCATTTTAGGTTACCAAAATAGAGCCTGTGCGCCTGACGAGGACTCGGGCCGTAAAAGACCCTACACAGAGCTCCATTTTTGGGATTTTTTATTCTATGATTTTGGTTCTATGTACATTCATTTTATAGAGATTCAAAGCATGGCCGAGCAGCAGCACCCAGCTACCGGCCGTGTCTGCACCACTGTTGAGCGTGCTAGCTTAGGGTGCTCGCAGCGCTTGTTTAGCATGCAGACATTGCCGACATGTGAACCCGGGGCCAACATTACCCGCGAAACCTATAAGTCAATATAGAGCCCTTCCCCTGCCAGCCAGCTCGCTATTAAATCGAGTGATACGCAAAGGATGCGCCTCTCACCAAGAGTTTGACACTGTTCAAGTTCTTGTAACTTTTCTATCATTTATGGACTACCCGGCCAGTTTGTAGTCCTTTTGATAACATGGTTGTACGACTCATTTGCATTATTAAACCATTGTTGTGGTAGCCAGGGATGTTTGAGTTTGGGGAGAAACATATGCTTCTCCAAATTGGTAATATTCGTTGTAAATATGTTAAATTTTGATGTGTATTGGATACATCTTGGTCCATTTCTGTGAATAAGGTTGCAGTTTCAGCACTTAAGATACCATTAGGACCGAAGAGTTTACAAATAATGCGGTTAACCTCGAGCTCAGGTTGAGGAAGACACTTACTGAGTTTATTTACTGCATTATCCTTCAAATGTTTCGCGCAAAAAACTCTCGTGGCTTGTGGGAAACATATGTCAATTGCTTTACAAGTCAAAAACTCTTCGTCGGAACAAATAATTAATTTACTCTGGTCGATGTCACTCAATTTATCCTGCAATTTCATATGAATTACTTTTAAGTAAGTATATATAGCTCTCTAAGCATTTGGTTTAATTAATGTTAATGATATATAAAACATAAAATTATTCCAATCTAGTAGTTTTTATACATTTAAAATCTTAGTAATTATAACACTAATCTGTTGATCACATCTAATCAATTAGTTGGGCCATAATAGAGAGAGAATTTAGTGTATTACTCGTTCAGGATGTACGATAGGGCCGCATCATTAACAGAAATTTCACGTCAGCCATTTTGATTTACGAAACACAATGTTATCGTTAAAAATCCTCAATCTTCCACTATTTTCCCGATTATCAGCTGAAATAATATAAGAAATAAATATATAATATGACGCATATAAATCAAATTAAACTTTTTATAACTTAAAAATCGTATAAAACTTTGTATTTATTTCTTAATAATGACCAGACTCTACCAGTGTCCGTGTTCACGCATATACTAGGGGAGGGTCTAAAATGCGGACGCGATCTGCGGACAAATGCAATATAGAGGAACAATGCGGACGCTATAGAATATAGAGCAAATCTGCGGACGCTATGATTTGTTTCAAAAATGTTTAATTAAAAATGGGCAAATGTGTTTAATTTGTTACATATGATCATATCCGGGGTTTTCTTTGTAAATATATAATGTGTTTGATTGCTTTTATTAGTGATATAGATTAAACAAAAAATTGAGAGCATGCTGAAATGGAATCTCGTTGTAAAGTGTTTTAACGACTTTTCTCTTTATATCATATCTATAGATATCAATAACGAGGATTGATGGATTGATTTTCCGACAAGTAAATGCCTTTTGATGCATCTGCAGCGAACGAAATTTGAAAACATTGCAAGAATAGAATAAAATTTGAAAAATCTTCTCCTCCGAAAGTGTTTGGCCAATTTTCAATTCTTTTTGTAGAAATGTTCATTTGGAGACCATCTATCAGATTACTCCAAGCCATGTTGATTGGTCGAAAAACATGGCCGCCAGGGGGCAGGGCTATTTGGCCTTATATGGCTATAGTGAAAACTTGAAAAATCTCTTGTTAAGCAGGAAGCTTTTGAGTAAGATTTTAGAAAACCCTTGGTCAATTGTGATTTTTTTTGTAACAAAAATTGGTAAATACTTAAATGAGTGAGTCGGGGTCATAATGGTTATCCATTTGTTTTACATGTCTTTTGAAACTTGGAAATTAAATATAATATTCACATGTATGTCTCATGATTTATTTTTATAGACAACTAAAATGGCATTTAATTTTAACGGATGCGTCATTTATTCTTTTACCCGAAGTTGTAATATTTATAAACAATGCATAGTTTATAAATCACACATCTATGCAAAGGCAAATGTTTGAACAGTTTTATGTACCCAAACAAATTATGTGCCTTCAGCGCTTTGATTTTAACACTTACCCGACTTACAGACGCTTTATAACGACTTTGCAGCAGACGAATCTTCATAATGAGCAATTTATGTTTTTAACACAATGTTTTCAACTATATTTTTTGATAGTTACCCTTTGATTTAAAAAGATGTTCGAAGTCGTCAGCGGCAGATGTGTTGTATCTGGGTAAGGGGTTGTGCACAGAGCAATGTCGAAAAGGATTGCAGGGTGAATCTTCAAAGGCGTACAGGAACCATGGCGTTCTATCAAAATACTATCAAACCTGTGCTTAAAGAACACCCACAGGAAGAGACCAACCTGTCTTTGTTCACAGGTGGTTTTTATTTGTTTGGAAGAAACGAATCTAGTACTAGAATTTGAAGCCTACCATCTTATGTAAAAGTCTGGAATTTCCTACGCCCGGAAAATAGTACTCATTACTTGCTCTTACTTTTCAAATGTATCACAATCTGTGAAAGATCGTCTGTGTTTTCTTATTGGTTCTGCTATTCAAAAAGACTTTGGAAATGAAATGTAATTGTGTATTTTAAAAAAATGACGTGAACTAATAGCAAAAGTCAAAATCAGTAAATTAACCAACAGGATCTATTTGTAACTAATTCACACCTATATCAACCTACGCCTAAATATAGTACATGTATAAACCTATATAATGTAAATCAAATCTGATGAAAGTGATATTATCAGAACACGCTAATAATGTGTTCCTTTGCAGGAATGGTATAACCAGTAAAGATAACAAATTCTTGATCACGCATTGAAATGCAGAGAAAATACCCCGAATTGAAAATATTCTGTGTGTCCTATCACGCATATAAATCAAGAATAACGGTTAAAAGTCAGTTTCTGTGCGTCGTTAGATGAAATAAAAATTAAAGTGACGCATTTGCAGAGAGACCACGAACGTCGAGTAGGCCTTATTCACCGTTGTAGAATTTGCCATAGCACCACCGGCTGTTAGGATTATTATTGCATCACTTGGACGGATTTGGCCTTATATTTTGCAATGACGCAACATGCCGTCTCACAACCTTAAAACCTGGTTCTGTATTCAAGTTGTTCATAAACGGTGAATAAGGCCTACTCGACATTCGTGGTCTCTCTGCAAATGCGTCACTTTAATTTTACAGCATGAAAAGGTAACTGATGGCAGTTCAAGGCACTTTCATGCTTGTGTTTAGTCTTACGTTTCGAGGATGTCTATTAAGTGGTAACACGAATCTTATCTAGTTAACCAGTTAGTATGTTACTTATTAAGTGAAATTCGCAAACCCTAACTAGATAACCAAGTTAATAGTGTACAAAACATTAACTGGTTATCTTACGGCAGTAATATGCCACTATAATGAGACTTTCCAAGTACAGACCTTCATAATATTTCGGTATAGAAGTCTTCTATAGATTTTCTATTAAATTAGGTGAGCGATATAGGATTGTCTTTAATACTGTTGGTACCGCGAATTGAGCCGTTCCACGAGAAAACCCAACATTATGGACTCTGTTTAATGTATCGCCCAATATTGGCCTGCGCAGGCTAATCAGGTATTGTGCATACTTACCATTAGACTGGCATGCAGTTGAATCGGGCTGCTGTATTCCGGGTTGAGACGACGGTATGCCGACAATGTTGGTCTCCCGACCGTCTGTTTTGAACAATACAGTCTTCCTACCAGCTTCTACCTACCGAAGCTTGATTGATCCAGCGACTAATTCTAGCTGATTTGACGGTTTTAACCACACCAACATTCCCGTTGTTGGGAAAATAACAGAAGCGATACAGAAGTACAGGCTGTGTCCAACACTGGAATGTACCATCCCTTTCTTGAAGAAACACAGCGTGTCATCAGAGTCTTCATAGCGACCATCTGCAGCGTGAAAGTGACCGTAGAGAGGCAGGGCTATCGTGGATAAACTTAACATCCAAACTATCAGCGTGCCCAAACTATATATATTCGGGGGTTGAATTAAATAACCGCGGCATACGTCTTAATCTGAAATAGAAAATGATTGATGATTAAAGCAGAAAACTCTCTTTCAGCAGATAAGATGTCCCGCGGGAAAACCAACATAATGGCCTCTGCGTAATGTATGGACCCAGATCAGCCTGCTCAGGCTTACCCGGATAGACACTTTTCGCCTCCTGTGGATTTTCTTTTTCAAGAATCATTACTCTATACCTCTATGTGCGGATTTCGTAGACTGATCTTGATCGATACATTACGCACAGACCATAATTTTGGTTTTCTCGCGGGACGGCTCACTGATTTTAAGTCTTATCGCAGCGGCCAGTTAACCCAACCATGATATCGTCCTGGATTTCTCGGTGTAATATTCCACCAAGCTTTCTGGCCAGGCAAGTAGAAACCGTCCAAAATATACTATTGAACCAATCAGTAGCAGACAAATGGTGACTTTTGAAAACACTATGTGAAAATGAAAGTCTCATTATCTCAAATAGCGAAATTGTGTCATACTTTAAAAAATGATAGTAATGGATGCCCTCTTTGGCTCTCGGGACTGCAGGTTTAGCCTTACCAGTAGTGCTGGTAATGTACCAAGAAAAACGCCGTGATATAACTGAAAACATGTTGAAAACGGCGTAAAACACCAAACAATCAATCAATGAATCAAACAGAAGATTAATGCCGTTAGTAAGTTATATGAGCCGTGTCACGAGAAAACCAACTTTGTGTAAAGTATCGACCCGGATCAACCTAAGCATGTCGCGCAGGCCAACCCGGACATACACTGTTCGCCTCTTGTGGATTTTCTCTTTCAGGAATCATTACTCTATACCTGTATACCAAGAGACGGAATGTGTCGGCCCGGATTAGCCTGCGCAAATTGTGCAGGCTGATTTGGGTCGATACACTACGCAGATTCCATACTGTTGGTTTTCTCGTGAGACGGCTCATATAATCATGAAATATCAGCACCATAATTTGTATCCCACTTGCAGACGCATTTTGATGCTATAGCAGCAGACGTCTTTTGAAACATTGTGGCAAAAGGAGAAATTGCTCATTATTGCGCATGCTGATCTGGTTCAATACATTACGCAGAGTCTATGTTTCTCACATACAGCAAATCTGCAGCAGACGACTTTGAAAACAAGGTGACAAAACCCCGAAACATCTTCATAAAAGATAGCTTAATTGTTAAATAAAGTTGAAAACATTATAAAGGAGAATTGTGATTATGACATAATATGACCACATGAAGTTAACATTCACATATTAGTCTACTGGCAGATTACTTGCGTATCTCATTGAACACCTGTTTCTCACCAGAAAGCAAGCCAATGCCTTATTAGCTTATCAAAACTCTGTGACAGGATATCTATAAATATGATATGATATCATTGTATAGACATTAATTACACCAGGGTTTCACCTGGAATGGTAGTAACAGCTAGGTGATAACTTTTGCTACAAGTCCTTACTAAAGGCAAAATACACGGGTATTTGAGTAAACCACATATTGGTCATAGGTTGATTTTAATAAATATTGGAACACTTCTTCTTTTGCCACAATGATTGCAAAAGTCATCTGCTGCAGATGTGTCGAAATGGGTCTGCAAGCTGGTAAGGGTAAATGCATGATTTAAAACATTGTAGGAAAACAAAATATTGCTTTTTGTTTCAAATTTTCCCTTTCCCCATAATGTTTTCAAATGTTGTCTCCTACTATAGCGTCTAATGTGAGATGTTCCTTTTCAATTCAGGGCCAGTATTTGCTAGACTCGGAATTTCATTGATAAAGACAGAAACTATTAATTTTCAATAGAATTAATGGTACGTACACTATAACCATTTCCCACATACAACAAATCTGCAGCAGACGACTTTGAAAACATAGTGATAAAAACCTGAAAAATCTCTGGCCAATTGGCGAATTCCACAATGTTTTCAACTTTATTAAACAATTAACAGAGATTTTCAGGTTGTTGTCAATATGTTTTCAAAGTCGTCAAAGAGCTCTAGATAATGAGCGTTTTTCATGCTCAGAAATCCTTATTTTAACCTCCAAAACCTTTGTTGTGGGTACTCAAAAGAATCGTCTCAGTATTTTATTCCTCCTTATCTAGTTCTCTGATTAGCTCTGACGAGCCCCTTGCAGGGAAAATATTACACTGACTTGTTTTTCTACACTCAAATCCAAATAAATGTACCTAAAATGGTTGACAGTATGTAACGTTTATGAAAGCCAACATCTGACGCTATACATGCGTTTTAAAATAAAGCTACAATAAACAATTCAATTTGAGAATTCTTCATAGCTCATAAGCTGATTTGGTTTCAGTGTAGCTGTCAAGATCGTCCATAATTGAATGTTTCTAGTCGTTGCTAAAATAGTTTACCCCAAGTTACAACATTAATGAGTGTGAATAGAAGACAGTGATGCAGTGGTAGATGAGTGGCGTCTCGTACCAAAGGTCCCGGGTTCGAATCCAGTGATGAGCGGGTTCTGCCTTAAGCATTTTCCCACGCAAAACGGCGCGAATACTGGTTGTCTTCCGGAAGCAGACATCGAACGTGATTAATATCAGCTTAAAGCTTGTTCCGCAAGCTTATTAAACTAACGAGTGTAAAATTCAATAACATTACCTGTGCCATGCAATGCCGAACGAAGACAATGTGCTTATTGAGCCAAACAAAAGTGAAGCCATCGAGAATATGTCACACCGAATATAGTCCTTCCCTAGCACTGTCCAGTCGCACAGCAGGAACATATAACTATACTGACAATCATGCACACGTAATACGTGTTCTCCCTTCTCTGCAGCAGTCTATGTTTGACGTAACCAGAAGATTATTTTTAGTAAAATAGTCGAAATTTCAAATATAGTATGTTTTATCGTTCTTTTTAGTTTCCGACACAATTTCAGAGACATTCCTAACCGTCACGGATGAGCAGTTTAATAAACCCATTCTTGGAATGTATGTATCCAGTTGTTATTATAACCTCTTTTCACAAAATCGCTTCTCGATAGCCTCGAGGTGTTTGATCTATGAATGTTGACCAATTCGAACAATGAACTAGGGGTACCGTGCATAAGTGCTCAATTGACGTCATTGAAGAAAGAACTGGGGTTTGGCGCATTTTTATTTAAACATTTATCCACCTACAATCATCACTACTTTGCTCTGCCGAAAGTTGTGTGTTTTCCTTTACGAAATTCATGTCTTTGTGTGAAAACTGTATTTGCTTTAAACAGGTATGTATGTTTTATGCAATAAAGGTTATTATTGTTATTATTATTATATACTTATGCCTACGTTTATAACACATAATCTCCATGGGGTAATGCGCCAAGTTCATTATTCGAATTGGTTAATAGGAGGTGCGATGCGATGTTCCCTCATAAAGACGCTTTCTGATGCCTCTGCATCAGACGGCTTTGTTTAAAAAGAGCAATTTCTCCTCATGTTAGCATGTTTTCTTCTCTTTTCAATTACTGGGTCCTTCATTTAAAAGGATTTTCTTTGCTTTTGCCTAGACGTTTTCAAAGTCGTCTGCTGCAGAAACGTTGTATGTGGAAAAGGGTTAAGATGTTTCAGCCGTGTGACAATGGCAACAGCGATAGAAGTGCAATTTACGTAGCTTAAAGCAGTGGCGCGACAACAGCCTTGCTAAAGTGCACACTGGGACTTGATTTCAGATTGCTAGAGACTCACTAGGCCTATCTTTCTTCCATTTAGGGACACTTGAACACACCATTAGGTGAATGAGTGAATGTTGAAGATAGCATAAACGGTCAGTTCCTCAATCTAAGCCACCTAGAATAGGTTGTAGATGACCAAATCCAGTCCATATACAACACATTCAAGTAAGATATTCCCGAAGTTGGTGTATGCGAGTTTTAAATTGATCGAAGGCGTTAAGGGAAATTAACCGGCCGTTCAGAGAACAATCCGTTATCAACCATTACATATACGTTAGCATGAGTCAATGAAGACCTCAGCAATTATTAGTAGAACGTGAACACAGGTTGTATCGTTTAGATAGATGTCTTCATGGACTCCTGCTAACGTATCTGTAATGGTTGGTGACGGATTGTTCTCTGAACGGCCTCTACATTTCAAACCTACCTCCCCGATATTGATTAACTTTTCGTGAGGAAGACAAATTGCAGCAGACGACTTTTGAAAACATCTATTCAATAATGATACTTTCATCTATAGAGCATATCCATATTTCTGCCGAGATGTTTTCAAAGTCGTTTGCAGCAGAGTAATTGTATGTAGGAATGGGTTAACTATATTCAATAAATATACAGACATAATTGTATAGAGCATATTTATTGTTTTGCCTATATATTTTCAAAGTCGTCTGAAGCATAATTGGTTAACTCTATTCAATAACTATACTTTCATCTATAGAGCATCAGCAGAAGAACTTAATACGCTAGAATTAGCTTCCATTCCGATTCTTTTGTATTTTCAATAATCAATTATGGAAACGAAAAAAAAAAGTACGAGTTGCATCAGGCGATTTGGGGGTCTTATGACTGCGTAATGGAATCGTATCACGGTTAAATTGCGTTAAAGTCGGGACTTATCTACATCCTTGGTTAAACTAATGAATAAATGTATAGTGTTTAGCGCGCATTCAAATATAAATGATAAAGTAAATTAAACAGGAGGATCATGATGTCCCTAGATCGCTCACCTAAATTATGCAATGTGATTTCTAATGCAAAACAATTCAAAACAATTATTCTGATAAAAAATCAAAATGCTTTTTCCAGAATGTTACCAAGATTTTCCTTTATTTGGCTAAGTGACCGAATCTTTTTAACCTCATATGACCCATATTCGAACATGGACTAGTCAAAACTTGTATTACTTTTCCTTAATTTTGTCTTGATGTTTTCAAATTAATCCGTTGCAGATTTGTCGTATGTGGGAAAGGTTAAACACAGAACTCTTGATATGGAACATTTTAAAATTTCTAACATCCTTATTTGACTCTCAAACCCTATGCTGATGGTAATCAAAAGTGAGACGATTCTTTTGGGAACCCACAACATAGCATTTGGGCGAGATATAACAGAAATATTCTGGGGGAAAAACCGAGGTGGACGCTCCACAACTACACCACAGAGTCGGTCCCGTCTAAGATATATCTTAAGTCAACTATTCATAGGTCAGTTTACATAGAAATAAATACAATAAACTGACATTGTTATGTATTCATCATTCGACAGTTGAATTAACCCGTTCTCGCACGTTGACACATTTTGACGCCTTATATTAAATTTCCTTAATTTTGCCTAGGTGTTGTTAAAGTTATCTGCTGTTGATTTAGTGTATGAGGGACAGTAGTCCTTTAAGAAGAACCGTAGTTTGACGCATTTGAAGCAGACGACTTTTTGAAAACATTGGAACGAACAATTTCTTACTGTCACCACCATGTTTTCAACACATAAAACGACTTTGAAAATGCATAGATAAGATACTAGCAATATTGAGAAATTTCTTCCATTGTCACAATGTTTTCAACCGTGACTTCTTCTGCGGATGTGTCAAATTAAGTTTGCACTAGCATTTGACTTGCATTATTTAATCTTACTCGAGTCGATGAATAAGAAGGGGTTTGTTGCTTTGTAGCAGACGGCATTTGAAAACAGTGGAAAAAGGAGGAACTGTTATTAATGAACAATTTCTCCCTTTGACAGCATGTTTTCAACTGTATTATTTGATTAGATCAGTTGATAGAGATCTTTTATAATTCTACCTGTACGTTTTCAAAGTCGTATGCTGAAGATTTGTTTTATATATTTTGGAAAGGGATGACAGAGTTTTATGAAACACACGATAAGCAATTGTTGTCAAGTAAAGAGGCGTTACGTGTAAGGGTTAACAAAGTGTTTGACTGAGGTTAACGGTGTTTTCAACACATTTCCAGTCATATCACAAAAACTCCACACGACATGCTTGGAAACTTTCCAAGCAACTGGCTGCTTTTCCACATAGACAGTCAAATTTACTTTTGTCAAACGTCGGAAAGAATGTTGGCCGAGCTGGGATTCGAAGTCACAACCCCTTAATTGACATCCTGCGTCGCTACCAATCAATAGGGGATTGCATCAATAGGAACAATAGAAAATAAATAGAAGATATGAACATAGTTTATTTTATTTCAATAACCTTCCATTGGGCCTAACAATCCCATTTGGATTCTTTATTACAGAAATAATATATCTAAGAACAAAAATAAGATTAAATGACGGTCAACATGCATTTTAAAACACGGCCCAAGAAATAAAATTCACGGACAAAAGTATTTCATCTGTCTTTGGACAATAAATACCCCAAAATAGAAACGAAATGATGTAAATAATGAGGTAAAATAATTAGCAAAATGATAATTAAGGAATACTCATATATATACACACACACACACACAATCATATCACGGCGGCTCATGTTTCTTGGCTTTCTCACACCAGTACTTCGTACAACATTCTTTCCAAGCAACTGGCTGCTTTTCCACATTGACTGATAGTTTGTTTGTCTTTCACCAATGGGCTATCAGTGATAATTGTCAATAATAAAATAATAATATTATTTATTTAACTGTCTTTACCAATGGGCTATTTCAATTATTTATTTATCTTTTTATTAATATTTTGTTATTGACACTTATCACTATATATAAGAAACAGAACTCGGTTTGTTCACCCCTACTTGGTGCAATGTAAACAGCTGTATTCAGAATTAAGTCTCTACAGAAGACAACTTATGAAAATATAGTGGGAAACGAAGAATTAATAACTGTCACTTCCAATATCTTTACCCTACATATAAAACAAAACCTTGAACATTTTGATTCCAAAAATTAGAAAAAAATGATAATTTTATTAATAAATAAAGATGAACATATTTTGACAAAAGAAGAAATGGATCATTATTTTCAATATTTGTCTGCAGCAAATGCAACAAAATGGGTCTTCACGAGGGAAAGTGTAAACTATTGATACATTTGAGCGATTACTCATTTGTCCACAAAGTATTTCAAATTCCTTAAGCTGCAAAATTGTAAACTTTTGGTTATATGAGGTGAACGGTTCAAAGAGTTTATTGGCAGTCGACACACATATATACATATATACAACAGGCATATTTTTGTAAAACCTTAACCGGACGACCACGCCGCCGCCACCGCCGCCGCCGACGACGACCACGCCAGGGTCATAAAAATAGCTCTCGTTTTTTCAAAAGTCGAGCTAAAAATACAAAAACCGGTTTTGTAGCTTCCCTCTGCGAGGACAAAGGTACTCAGTTATACATTGTACCATCGAGTACCAGCAAGTCCTTACTTAGTTCGCTCTAAACAAAACAACAACATTACTCTATGTTGTGCGTCCAGGGAGACGCGTGTATAGACTTACACAGTTTAGGCGTGTAAGGACTATCTTAATACACTGAAGATTTTCCAGCTCTTTGGACACGTCATGTTAAAGTGGAAACCGAAATTTTAGACTTTCCTCTTCAAGGACAGTTAAATTCAATGTATGAATTGCCAAAACTAGAATTGTTCAAATCATGAGATATCATGACACATATTTGCAATCAGCAACACATTAAAACTTATCCTTTTAACCCTTTCCCCCATAGGACAATTCTGCAGCAGACGACCGTTTGAACATATTGTCAAGAAATAGAAAATCTCTATAATTGAATCGATTACCTATAACTAAAAGTGGAAAACAATTTGAGCAATTTCCTCTTTTGTCACTATGTCTGCTGCGTAGGCGTCAGAAAGCGTCTTTATGATGGAAAGAAGGGTTTAGTAACAATATCCCTTCTAATTTGGAAATAGTATAATCCTATTTAAGGCAGCTGTTGCACATATAGATACAGGAGATATGAACAATCTACATATTGTATCATATCGACATTTTTCATGACGACAAATATTAGAAAGGGCTATGCGGCTAGTTTTTGAAAAAGTTAAAAGCATTACCAAACTGAGGTTTAAATGCAATATAACAAAATTCGTTTGAGTAGTTAGGTTATTTGATTATTCCTTAGGTATTAGACCCATCAACATTTGTAGCAAGTAAAACTCGAAAAAGTATTAAATATATGATAATAACAAAGTTATTTTGTGAAAGTGGAACCATTCTTCTATTGCAGTAAATATAATCTAATATAATGTTATTATCCTTGATGTTATCGTTATTGTTTGTTATCATTATCATTATAGTTGTTAATAATAATAATAAAACAAGAGCACCGCTTACAAGAGCACCGTCTGTGTCAGACGCTCGACTGATAGAAAACAGAAAAAAAGCTGAGCTGAACAAAATACCTTTACCGGACGACGACGCCAGGTTCATGACAATAGCTCTCGTTTTTTCAAAAGTCGAGCTTATAATACAAATTAATATAATTATTATCAATATAGTAATTATTATCATTATATATTAATATTATTGTCGTCGTAGTTGTTGAAGTCCTTAATATCAGTAGTTTACTGTAGTCCGTTATTATTGTTAGTTTTTAACCTATAATTATTATCAATATAGTTATTATTATTGTTGTTATCATTATTGTTAGTTATCATTATCATTATAGTTGTTAATAATAATAATAAAATAATACAAATTAATATCATTATTATCAATATAGTAATTATCATTATATATTAATATTGTTGTCGTCGTCGTTGTTTAAGTCCTTAATATCAGTAGTTTACTCTAGTCTGTAATTATTGTTAGTTATTAACAGACAGACAGAACATTTTATTGTTGCGTATACAAAGTACATTGTCTAAAACACATACATATACATACAATATACATGACAGGAAAAAACAAACAAACATGATTCATTTGGAATTTATAGGATGATTGAATTAAACATGAATTCAGCATGACAGTGATATAAACATAAATTTAAATGGTGAAGTGGATAATGTACAATGGAAGAATCAATTATGAAGTAAATAATGAGCGACGTATGAATGAAGGATTGAATGAGTGTACGAATTAATGATCAATCAAGTTGCAGTTTTCGAAGAAGAAATCATGATACATTTAATATGTTTCTCAGTAGAGTTGCCTCTTTTATATAAATAGCAAGACTAAGGGTTGTCTTTCTATTACTGTTGGTTAGTAGTTCAGCAAATTTATAGACGCTTGGATGAATAAAATAATACTTTTTCAAGTGTTTGTTTCTAAGTTCAGTAAAACATGGACATGCAATAATAAAATGAAATAAAATAAAATGTAATTCATCTTCGATGTCAGTAGATTTACAGCATAGACAATATCTTTCTTCTCTAGGGGTTCTGTTTTAACCTAATTATTATCAATATAGTTATTATTATTGTTGTTATCATTATTGTTAGTTATCATTATAGATGTTAATAATAATAATAATAATACAGTTATTATTATAAGTCCTTAATATCAGTAGTTAAGTATGTTATCATTGTTAGTTATTAACATAATCATTATCAATATAGTTATTAACATAATCATTATCAATATAGTAAAACTTGTTACTCAAAAAAGCTTTGGCTTTTATACAAAATCCGACAAGAGTCTCAAATAGTTCTAAAATGCACCTAACTGAAGCAAACTTTAAACCTTCACTAGGAGGAATTAAAATGAATGAATAAATACAATTAATATCATTATTATCAATATTGCAATTATTATTATATATTATTATTATTGTCGTCGTCGTTGTTGTTATTATTATAAGTCCTTAATATCAGTAGTTAAGTGTGTTATCATTGTTAGTTATTAACATAATTATTATCAATATAGTTATTATAATTGTTGTTATCATTATATTTGTTAATAATAATAATAATACAAATAAATATCATTTTAGTTTACTTTAGTGTGTTATTATTGTATCTTGTATTGTTAGTTTTTAACCTAATTATTATCAATAGAGTTATTATCATTGTTGTCATCATTATTGTTAGTTATCATTATAGTTGTTAATACTAATAATAATACAAAGCTAATGTTTATGCACTAGCTACTCAGTTTAAGAAACGGATCACTGAGTAAAACTTGTTACTCAAAAAAGCTTTGGCTTTTATACAAAATCCGACAAGAGTCTCACGTAGTTCTAAAATGCACCTAACTGCAGCAAACTTCAAACCTCCAAAAGGAGGAATTAAAATGAATGAATAAACAAGCAAATTCATGAAATTTATATCCCCCGCTTGCAGGTAATATAGTAGGAAAATGTTGAGGTTAGGTTTAAACATGTCAGTAGACTTTTTATTGAACATGTATTACAGGGTAAATTAAACGAATTTGGCCTAGGTTGTTACCAAGTTTGTGGCAGTTATTGCACGGAAACAGCAAGAAACGACTTTTTTTGTTAAATAAGGGGCCATAACTCCACCGAATAAAGTCCGCCGAAAGTGACGATCGAACTAGGCCTAGCCTTTAAGGCATTTAACCTTGTTACCAAGTTTGAAAAAAAAAACGGTTCACATTTGTGGCAGTTATTGCACGGAAACAGCAAGAAACGACATTTTTTGTTAAATAAGGGGCCATAACTCCACTAAATAAAGTCCACCGAAAGTGACGATCGAGCTTGGCCTAGCCCTTAAGGCATTTAACCTTGTAACCAATTTTGAAAAAAAACGGTTCACATTTGTGGCAGTTATTGCACGGAAACAGCAAGAAACGACTTTTTTTGTTAAATAAGGGGCCATAACTCCACCAAATAAAGTCCGCCGAAAGTGACGATCGAACTTGGCCTAGCCCTTAAGGCATTTAACCTTGTTACCAAGTTTGAGAAAAAAATATTCACATTTGTGGCAGTTATTGCACGGAAACAGCATGAAACGACATTTTGTGTTAAATAAGGGGCCATAACTCCACTAAATAAAGTCCGCCGAAAGTGACGATCGAACTTGGCCTAGCCCTTAAGGCATTTAACGTTGTTACCAAGTTTGAAAAAAAAAGGTTCACATTTGTGGCAGTTATTGCACGGAAACGGCAAGAAACAACATATTTTGTTAAATAAGGGGCCATAACTCCACTAAATAAAGTCCGCCGAAAGTGATATTCGAACTTGGCCTAGCCCTTAAGGCATTTAACGTTGTTACCAAGTTTGAAAAAAAAAGGTTCACATTTGTGGCAGTTATTGCACGGAAACGGCAAGAAACAACATATTTTGTTAAATAAGGGGCCATAACTCCACCAAATAAAGTCCGCCGAAAGTGATATTCGAACTTGGCCTAGCCGTTAAGGCATTTAACCTTGTTACCAAGTTTGAAAAGAAACGGTTCACATTTGCGGCAGTTATTGCACGGAAACGAAGTGTGACGGACGGACAGACGGACGGACGGACAGACAGACAGACAGACGGACGGACGGACAAACCGAAATTAATAACCCCCCTTTTTTTCTTCGAAAAAGCGGGGGATAATAAATAAAATTAATATCATTATTATCAATATTGTAATTATTATCATTATATATTATTATTATTGTTGTCGTCGTCGTTGTTGTTATTATTATAAGTCCTTAATATCAGTAGTGTACAGTTTACTTTAGTGTGTTATCCATAAGTTTTCTAGTTAACTTTCATATTTGATATTAATTTGTTATTTATGTTTGAAATTGATATTTGATATTTTTGTTTTATATTTATGTTTTATATAATTGCTGCATATGTAATTATTGTTATACTTTTTTTAGCTCGACATTTGAAGAATATGAGATATATTACAGTCACAGTCTCCAGGTGTGTCTGTCAGTCAGTCAAGTTAGA
Organism: Serripes groenlandicus; assembly: GCA_031761405.1. NCBI lineage: Eukaryota > Metazoa > Mollusca > Bivalvia > Cardiida > Cardiidae > Serripes > Serripes groenlandicus. The sequence goes on from JASEVX010000002.1 coordinate 103,882,378, forward strand.
CAACTCTTGTATGAATTCAGTACACATTATGGCACTTGTTTGACTTTGACAATTTGGTTAAAGTTTGGCATGCAAGGTACTATCATGCACATATCTCATAAACCAGTTAACTATATAATCAAATTGCAAATGGTCGAGCATGCTGCCATATTGACAACTCTTGTTGTATGGTATTGCACGACATTTTTGTAATAAGGCATACAAACCACTTTATCATATTGAATAGACATTTTAGTTGCTGAATTTAACTGTTGCTTTTGTTAAAGTTCAAGCCTCTAGAAGTTTTACTTGCTACAAAGTGTATACTTTCTCTAATATGTTATGATTAAACCAGTGCATGCCCGTATTGAATGAAGAGCCACATTTCTTAAACCTAAATCAAATCAAGATGCTATTTAACATTTCTAAACAGGAATACATCACATACAGTGTATATCACAAATATCTAACATCGTCTACAAGGCTGAACAAATCACACTTAGTAATCTTAGTAATATTGTTATTTCTTCTTTTCCATAACTGTCTCCCGGGAATCGAACAGGTTACTTTACTTCTGACGTCTGATCTTGGTATATAAATTGTTGGATACAAGCCGGATCTGATCTGTAGATAGACTGTCGCAGGTTTATCTCTGTGTAGGTTTATCTCGGAGAGATTATTAGGTTTATCTTGGGAGTATAATCACTATCTTATACACCCACCAGGTGTGGCGTACCCAATCTGGCGTTTAAGCGTCTATGTTAACCTGGAATTATGTACTAGTAATATGCAGATGTTCTATTGCATTTTCAATAGTACACATATATGGTATATTACAGTATATATTCGTAATGTCACTAACAATAAGGAAACGCACTCTTTTTTTTCTAAGCCGAAAAAGGGGCATTACTGAATTATTTAAGACAATAGTAATGTAACTTGGTATAGACATACATAGTTTACTTGATGTATTGATAATCAAATACATGTTTAGCACTTTGGTCAAAGGGAAGCAATTCGGATTGGAGCACCGGGCAGACAATTTTGTCGAGGGAAATTCAGCTGAATCTATGTGACTGAAGTGGTCTTCAATTGTTTTATTGTTAGGAAAGAACCATAGCCAAAAACCATGGACAATGAATCACTTCCTTCTGACCTTTTGATATTGTTTAGAAGTGAAAGTAGAGAACGAGAAAAATCGTTTTTTCCAGGCCCGATTTGGTCCAAAATGACGGTTACCATTTATTATTGGTTGAATATAGGTTTGTGTTATTTGGATTGTTCGGAAAGAAGTATAGCCCAAAACGCTATAATTGTCACCTATAGAAAATAAATTGCTTCCATCTGACCATCAGGATCATTAATCTTTTTTTCTTCCTAATAAGGAATATTTCAATTTGTGTTACAAATAAACAAATTGTAATACAACTACACATGTAATACTTAAAACAAACTAGAAAATTAAAATCTTTACCGAGTTCAGGGGTGTAGTTCCAAAGTGCGTTGATCCATTCTTCTAATGTCTGTGTAGTTATCTATGCAAGCTGATCTCTTCCATCTCGGTTCTTTATATCTGGGACAAAAACTGAACATGATAAGCATGTGGAAAGCAAACAAATATTCGTATATTGTAAATGGTTTAAAGAATCATATATGAATAAAGCTTCCGTTCTGTTCTATATTACAGACACATGGTTCGTTTGCACACGTTACGAATGGTGACAAGGAGGATCCAAGAAGATTATAAGCTGGTCGATCAAAAGTCACAAATGGTTCTTAGAAACGTTTTGACCAGTTCCTCATGTAGACGTTTTTTTAATGCATTTAAAGGAGTCGACATTTAAAAACATTATGACGTAGAAATTGCTCAACAAACTTCCTAACCCTTATCCACATGCAGACAAAGTTTGATGCAAATGATGCAGCTTTTGAAATTATTGTGACAAACGTAGACATGGTTAAAAACGAGCAGTTGCTCCTAAGGCTACACTAATTCGAAACGAGCAAGTAATTATTCAATACCTAGTCGGGGATTAAGCTATGAAGTCCAGTGTGCGTTGGTCTGTGTTTTCATCTCTGAAGGCGGATCTGTTTCATATCGGTTCCTTATATCTGGTACAAAATCTGGAAGTAAAACCGACATCTTTTAGATTACACACGTTACGAATGGTGACAAGAAGATTCTTAGCCTTTCAGCACATGCAGACAAACTTTGACGTAAATGAATATTAAGCAGACAAATTTTGAAAACATTGGGACAAAAGTAGAAATTGCTAAAAACAAGTTATTTCTCTTTTGCCGCTATGTTTTGAACATCTTTCAAGTAATACAATGTTCATTTAGGTATTTTCCATATTTCTTCCACCTAGATTTGTTCAAAATCGTCTGTTGCAGATTTATTTATATGTGGGAAAGGATTAACGAGGTCTTGAGATGCACTCCATGAAAACGTACTATTTGTTATTTTCTTTCGTGTTAAGTTTGTGAATATCAATTAAACCTGCACACTTAGCATGTGCGACCAGTGTAGTCTCAGATCAATGTGTGCATCCGCATATATCTGTATCTCGATCTACACTGGTCTATCGAAAGTCACAAATGGTTCTTAGAAACGTTTTGACCTGTTCCCTCATGTAGACACATTTAAAGGAGTCGACTTTTGAAAACATTATGACGTAGAAATTGCTCAAGAAACTTCCTAATGCGGCTTTTGAAAACATTGTGACATCGGAAGACATGGTTCAAACTGAATAGTTGCTCCTTATGCCACAATTATTCGAAACGAGCAAGTAATTACTGTTTACCTTGTCGCGGGTTGTAGCTCTGACGGTGGTGACGGTGATCTTTGTTTTCATCTGTGAAGGCGCATCTCTTTCATCTCGTTTTTTTTGTATCTGGAACAAAAACTGAACATGGTTAGCATGTGGAAAGCAAACACATAATTCGTATATTGTAAATAGTTTAAAGATCAATCATATATGAATAAAGCTTCTGTTCTAAGAAACAGTTTGACCCGTTCTCTCATGTAGACGCATTTTGGTGCATTTGAAGCAGTCGAGTTTTGAAAACCTAGTGACAAAAGTAGTAAATGCTCAACAAACGTCCTAACCCTTTCCTACATGTAGACGCATGTTGATGCATATGGTGCGGCAGTTTTTGAAAACATTGTGACGTCGGAAGGCATGGTTCAAAATGAATAGTTGCTACTTCTGCCACAATTATTCGAAACGAGCAAGTAATTACTGCCTACCTAGTCGCGGGTTGTAGCTGTGACGGTGGTGGCGGTGATCTGTGTTTTCATCTGTGAAGGCGCATCATCTCTTTCATCTCGGTGTGTTACATCTGGAACAAAAGCGGAACATGGTTAGCATGTGGAAAGCCATCACATAATTCGTATATTGTAAATAGTTTAAAGATCAATCATATATGAATAAAGCTTCTGTTCTAAGAAACAGTTTGACCCGTTATCTCATGTTGACGCATTTTGGTGCAATTGAAGCAGTCGAGTTTTGAAAACCTAGTGACAAAAGTAGAAAATGCTCAACAAACGTCTTAACCCTTTCCCACATGTAGACGCATGTTGATGCATATGGTGCGGCGGTTTTTGAAAACATTGTGACGTCGGGAGACATGGTTCAAAATGAATAATTGCTACTTCTGCCACAATTATTTGAAACAAGCAAGTAATTACTGCTTACCTAGTCGCGGGTTGTAGCTCTGACGGTGGTGGCGGTGATCTGTTTTTTCATCTGTGAAGGCGCATCATCTCTTTCATCTCGGTGTGTTACATCTGTAACAAAAGCGGAACATGGTTAGCATGTGGAAAGCCATCACATAATTCGTATATTGTAAATAGTTTAAAGATCAATCATATATGAATAAAGCTTCTGTTCTAAGAAACAGTTTGACCCGTTCTCTCATGTAGACGCATTTTGGTGCAATTGAAGCAGTCGAGTTTTGAAAACCTAGTGACAAAAGTAGTAAATGCTCAACAAATATCCTAACCCTTTCCCACATGTAGACGCATGTTGATGCATATGGTGCGGCGGTTTTTGAAAACATTGTGACGTCGGAAGACATGGTTCAAAATGAATAGTTGCTACTTCTGCCACAATTATTCGAAACGAGCAAGTAAATACTGCTTACCTAGTCGCGGGTTGTAGCTCTGACGGTGGTGGCGGTGATCTGTGTTTTCATCTGTGAAGGCGCATCATCTCTTTCATCTCGGTGTGTTACATCTGGAACAAAAGCGGAACATGGTTAGCATGTGGAAAGCCATCACATAATTCGTATATTGTAAATAGTTTAAAGATCAATCATATATGAATAAAGCTTCTGTTCTAAGAAACAGTTTGACCCGTTATCTCATGTAGACGCATTTTGGTGCAATTGAAGCAGTCGAGTTTTGAAAACCTAGTGACAAAAGTAGAAAATGCTCAACAAACGTCCTAACCCTTTCCCACATGTAGACGCATGTTGATGCGGCGGTTTTTGAAAACATTGTGACGTCAGAAGACATGGTTCAAAATGAATAGTTGCTACTTCTGCCACAATTATTCGAAACGAGCAAGTAATTACTGCTTACCTAGTCGCAGGTTGTAGCTCTGACGGTGGTGGCGGTGATCCGAGTTTTCATCTGTGAAGGCGCATCATCTCTTTCATCTCGGTGTGTTACATCTGGAACAAAAGCGGAACATGGTTAGCATGTGGAAATCCATCACATAATTCGTATATTGTAAATAGTTTAAAGATCAATCATATATGAATAAAGCTTCTGTGCTAAGAAACAGTTTGACCCGTTATCTCATGTAGACGCATTTTGGTGCAATTGAAGCAGTCGAGTTTTGAAAACCTAGTGACAAAAGTAGAAAATGCTCAACAAACGTCTTAACCCTTTCCCACATGTAGACGCATGTTGATGCATATGGTGCGGCGGTTTTTGAAAACATTGTGACGTCGGGAGACATGGTTCAAAATGAATAATTGCTACTTCTGCCACAATTATTCGAAACAAGCAAGTAATTACTGCTTACCTAGTCGCGGGTTGTAGCTCTGACGGTGGTGGCGGTGATCTGTTTTTTCATCTGTGAAGGCGCATCATCTCTTTCATCTCGGCGTGTTACATCTGGAACAAAAGCGGAACATGGTTAGCATGTGGAAAGCCATCACATAATTCGTATATTGTAAATAGTTTAAAGATCAATCATATATGAATAAAGCTTCTGTTCTAAGAAACAGTTTGACCCGTTCTCTCATGTAGACGCATTTTGGTGCAATTGAAGCAGTCGAGTTTTGAAAACCTAGTGACAAAAGTAGTAAATTCTCAACAAATATCTTAACCCTTTCCCACATGTAGACGCATGTTGATGCATATGGTGCGGCGGTTTTTGAAAACATTGTGACGTCGGAAGACATGGTTCAAAATGAATAGTTGCTACTTCTGCCACAATTATTCGAAACGAGCAAGTAAATACTGCTTACCTAGTCGCGGGTTGTAGCTCTGACGGTGGTGGCGGTGATCTGTGTTTTCATCTGTGAAGGCGCATCATCTCTTTCATCTCGGTGTGTTACATCTGGAACAAAAGCGGAACATGGTTAGCATGTGGAAAGCCATCACATAATTCGTATATTGTAAATAGTTTAAAGATCAATCATATATGAATAAAGCTTCTGTTCTAAGAAACAGTTTGATCCGTTATCTCATGTAGACGCATTTTGGTGCAATTGAAGCAGTCGAGTTTTGAAAACCTAGTGACAAAAGTAGAAAATGCTCAACAAACGTCCTAACCCTTTCCCACATGTAGACGCATGTTGATGCATATGGTGCGGCGGTTTTTGAAAACATTGTGACGTCAGAAGACATGGTTCAAAATGAATAGTTGCTACTTCTGCCACAATTATTCGAAACGAGCAAGTAATTACTGCTTACCTAGTCGCAGGTTGTAGCTCTGACGGTGGTGGCGGTGATCCGAGTTTTCATCTGTGAAGGCGCATCATCTCTTTCATCTCGGTGTGTTACATCTGGAACAAAAGCGGAACATGGTTAGCATGTGGAAAGCCATCACATAATTCGTATATTGTAAATAGTTTAAAGATCAATCATATATGAATAAAGCTTCTGTGCTAAGAAACAGTTTGACCCGTTCTCTCATGTAGACGCATTTTGGTGCATTTGAAGCAGTCGAATTTTGAAAACCTAGTGACAAAAGTAGAAAATGCCCAACAAACTTCCTAACCCTTTCTCACATGTAGACGCATGTTGATGCATATGATGCGGCTTTTGAAAACATTGTGACAAACGTAGACATGGTTCAAATCGAACAGTTGCTCCTTTTCCCACATTTATTCGAAACGAGTAAGTAATTAATCCTTACCTAGTCGCTGAGTGTAGGAGACGTAGTTCTGAAGTCCACCAGTGTGCTGTGCCTTGATCTGTGTCTTGATCTGTGAATCTTTCATCTCGGTTGGTTATATCTGGAACGTAAATGAAACCTGTAGACGCATTTCGATGCAATTGAAGCAGTCGAGTATTGAAAACATTGTGACAAAAGTAGAAAATGCTCAACAAACTTCCTAACCCTTTCCCACATGTAGACGCATGTTGATGCGGCTTTTGAAAACATTGTGACAAACGTAGACATGGTTCAAATCGAACAGTTGCTCCTTTTCCCACATTTATTCGAAACGAGCAAGTAATTAATCCTTACCTAGTCGCTGAGTGTAGGAGACGTAGTTCTGAAGTCCACCAGTGTGCTGTGCCTTGATCTGTGCCTTGATCTGTGCCTTGATCTGTGTCTTGATCTGTGAATCTTTCATCTCGGTTGGTTATATCTGGAACGTAAATGAAACCTGTAGACGCATTTCGATGCAATTGAAGCAGTCGAGTATTGAAAACATTGTGACAAAAGTAGAAAATGCTCAACAAACTTCCTAACCCTTTCCCACATGTAGACGCATGTTGATGCATATGATGCAGCTTTTGAAAACATTGTGACAAATGTAGACATGGTTCAAATCGAACAGTTGCTCCTTTTCCCACATTTATTCGAAACGAGCAAGTAATTAATCCTTACCTAGTCGTTGAGTGTAGGAGACATAGTTCTGAAGTCCACCAATGTGCTGTGCCTTGATCTGTGCCTTGATCTGTGTCTTGATCTGTGAATCTTTCATCTCGGTTGGTTATATCTGGAACGTAAATGAAACCTGTAGACGCATTTCGATGCAATTGAAGCATTCGAGTATTGAAAACATTGTGACAAAAGTAGAAAATGCTCAACAAACTTCCTAACCCTTTCCCACATGTAGACGCATGTTGATGCGGCTTTTGAACACATTGTGACAAACGTAGACATGGTTCAAATCGAACAGTTGCTCCTTTTCCCACATTTATTCGAAACGAGCAAGTAATTAATCCTTACCTAGTCGCTGAGTGTAGAAGACGTAGTTCTGAAGTCCACAAGTGTGCTGTGCCTTGATCTGTGAATCTTTCATCTCGGTTGGTTATTTCTGGAACGTAAATGAAACCTGTAGACGCATTTCGATGCAATTGAAGCAGTCGAGTATTGAAAACATTGTGACAAAAGTAGAAAATGCTCAACAAACTTCCTAACCCTTTCCCACATGTAGACGCATGTTGATGCATATGATGCGGCTTTTGAAAACATTGTGACAAACGTAGACATGGTTCAATTCGAACGGTTGCTCCATTTCCCACATTTATTCGAAACGAGCAAGTAATTAATCCTTACCTAGTCGCTGAGTGTAGGAGACGTAGTTTTGAAGTCCACCAGTGTGCTGTGCCTTGATCTGTGCCTTGATCTGTGTCTTGATCTGAAAATCTTTCATCTCGGTTGGTTATATCTGGAACGTAAATGAAACCTGTAGACGCATTTCGATGCAATTGAAGCAGCCGAGTTTTGAAAACATTGTGACAAACGTAGACATGGTTCAAATCGAACAGTTGCTCCTTTTCCCACATTTATTCAAAACGAGCAAGTAATTAATCCTTACCTAGTCGCTGAGTGTAGGAGACGTAGTTCTGAAGTCCACCAGTGTGCTGTGCCTTGATCTTTGTCTTGATCTGTGTCTTGATCTGTGAATCTTTCATCTCGGTTGGTTATATCTGGAACGTAAGTGAAACCTGTAGACGCATTTCGATGCAATTGAAGCAGTCGAGTATTGAAAACATTGTGACAAAAGTAGAAAATGCTCAACAAACTTCCTAACCCTTTCCCACATGTAGACACATGTTGATGCATATGATGCGGCTTTTAAAAACATTGTGACAAACGTAGACATGGTTCAAATCGAACAGTTGCTCCTTTTCCCACATTTATTCGAAACGAGCAAGTAATTAATCCTTACCTAGTCGCTGAGTGTAGGAGACGTAGTTCTGAAGTCCACCAGTGTGCTGTTCCTTGATCTGTGCCTTGATCTGTGAATCTTTCATCTCGGTTGGTTATATCTGGAACGTAAATGAAACCTGTAGACGCATTTCGATGCAATTGAAGCAGTCGAGTATTGAAAACATTGTGACCAAAAATAGAAAATGCTCAACAAACTTCCTAACCCTTTCCCACATGTAGACGCATGTTGATGCATATGATACGGCTTTTGAAAACATTGTGACAAACGTAGACATGGTTCAATTCGAACAGTTGCTCCTTTTCACACATTTATTCGAAACGAGCAAGTAATTAATCCTTACCTAGTCGCTGAGTGTAGGAGACGTAGTTTTGAAGTCCACCAGTGTACTGTGCCTTGATCTGTGTCTTGATCTGAAAATCTTTCATCTCGGTTGGTTATATCTGGAACGTAAATGAAACCTGTAGACGCATTTCGATGCAATTGAAGCAGCCGAGTTTTGAAAACATTGTGACAAAGGTAGACATGGTTCAAATCAAACAGTTGCTACTTTTCCCACATTTATTCGAAACGAGCAAGTAATTAATCCTTACCTAGTCGCTGAGTGTAGGAGACGTAGTTCTGAAGTCCACCAGTGTGCTGTGCCTTGATCTTTGTCTTGATCTGTGAATCTTTCATCTCGGTTGGTTATATCTGGAACGTAAATGAAACCTGTAGACGCATTTCGATGCAATTGAAGCAGTCGAGTATTGAAAACATTGTGACAAAAGTAGAAAATGCTCAACAAACTTCCTAACCCTTTCCCACATGTAGACGCATGTTGATGCATATGATGCGGCTTTTGAAAACATTGTGACAAACGTAGACATGGTTCAAATCGAACAGTTGCTCCTTTTCCCACATTTATTCGAAACGAGCAAGTAATTAATCCTTACCTAGTCGCTGAGTGTAGGAGACGTAGTTCTGAAGTCCACCAGTGTGCTGTGCCTTGATCTGTGCCTTGATCTGTGTCTTAATCTGTAAATCTTTCATCTCGGTTGGTTATATCTGGAACGTAAATGAAACCTGTAGACGCATTTCGATGCAATTGAAGCAGTCGTGTATTGAAAACATTGTGACAAAAGTAGAAAATGCTCAACAAACTTCCTAAACCTTTCCCACATGTAGACACATGTGGATGCATATGGTGCGGCGGTTTTTGAAAACATTGTGACGTCAGAAGACATGGTTCAAAATAAATAGTTGCTACTTCTGCCACAATTATTCGAGACGAGCAAGTAATTACTGCTTACCTAGTCGCGGGTTGTAGCTCTGACGGTGGTGGCGGTGATCTGTGTTTTGATCTGTGAAGGCGCATCATCTCTTTCATCTCGGTGTGTTGCATCTGGAACAAAAGCGGAACATGGTTAGCATGTGGAAAGCCATCACATAATTCGTATATTGTAAATAGTTTAAAGATCAATCAAATATGAATAAAACTTCTGTTCTAAGAAACAGTTTGATCCGTTATCTCATGTAGACGCATTTTGGTGCAATTGAAGCAGTCGAGTTTTGAAAACCTAGTGACAAAAGTAGAAAATGCTCAACAAACGTCCTAACCCTTTCCCACATGTAGACGTGTGTTGATGCATATGGTGCGGCGGTTTTTGAAAACATTGTGACGTCGGAAGACATGGTTCAAAATGAATAGTTGCTACTTCTGCCACAATTATTTGAAACGAGCAAGTAATTACTGCTTACCTAGTCGCGGGTTGTAGCTCTGACGGTGATGGCGGTGATCTGTGTTTTCATCTGTGAAGGCACATCTCTTTCATCTCGGTGGAGACTCGTGGAGACTCGTGAAGACTCGTGAAGACTCGTGGAGACTGGAGACACGTGGAGACTCGTGGAGACTGGAGACACGTGGAGACTCGTGGAGACTGGAGACTCGTGGAGACTCGTGGAGACACGTGGAGACTCGTGGAGACTGGAGACACGTGGAGACTCGTGGAGACTTGAGGAGACTCTTAAAGACTCGTGGAGACATGAGGATACTCTTGGAAACTCGTGGAGACCACCATTATAGACTTTGATTGATTGATTTTAGACTTATATTCTTATAGTCTTTCATTGATTGATTATAGACTTATATTCTTTGATTGATTGATTAAAGACTTATATTCTTATAGATTTTCTTTTAGAATTATGGACTTATAGACTTATATTCTTATAGATATTCTTTTAGACTTATAGACTTATAGACTTATATTCTTATAGATATTCTTATAGACTTATAGACTTATAGACTTATTTTCTTATAGATATTCTTTTAGACTTATAGACTTATAGACTTATATTCTTAAAGATATTCTTTTAGACTTAGACTTATAGACTTATATTCTTATAGATATTCTTTTAGACTTATAGACTTATAGACTTATGTTCTTATAGATATTCTTTTAGACTTATAGACTTATAGACTTATATTCTTATATATATTCTTTTAGAATTATAGACTTATAGACTTATATTCTTATAGATATTCTTTTAGACTTATAGACTTATAGACTTATATTCTTATAGATATTCTTGTAGACTTATAAGACTTATAGTCTTATATTCTTATAGATATTCTTTTAGACTTATAGACTTATAGACTTATATTCTTATAGATATTCTTTTAGACTTATAGACTTATAGACTTATATTCTTATAGATATTCTTTTAGACTTATAGACTTATAGACTTATATTCTTATAGATATTCTTTTAGACTCATAGACTTATAGACTTATATTCTTATAGATATTCTTTTAGACTTATAGACTTATAGACTTATAATCTTATAGATATTCTTTTAGACTTATAGACTTATAGACTTATATTCTTATAGATATTCTTTTAGACTTATAGACTTATAGACTTATATTCTTATAGATATTCTTTTAGACTTATAGACTTATAGACTTATATTCTTATAGATATTCTTTTAGACTTATAGACTTATAGACTTATATTCTTATAGATATTCGTATAGACTTATATTCTTATACACTTATGTTCTTAACAGCGGCTTAACGACTTAACTTAATGGCTTAATGACTTAACCGCTTAACGACAAATGGCTTAATGACTTAACGGCTAAACGGCTTAAGGACTTAACGGCTTAATGACAAACGGCTTAATGACTTAACGGCTTAACTTAATGTCTTTCTTAATGACTTAATGGCTTAATGACTTAACGGCTAAACGACTTAACAGCTTAATGAGAAACGGCTTAACGACTTAACGGCTTAACTTAATGGCTTAATGACTTAACGGCTTAACGACAAATGGCTTAATGACTTAACGGCTAAACGTTAAGGACTTAACGGCTTAATGACAAACGGCTTAATGACTTAACGGCTTAACTTAATGTCTTAATGACTTAACGGCTTAATGACAAACGGCTTAATGACTTAACGGCTTAAACTTAATATCTTTCTTAATGACTTAACGGCTTAATGACTTAACGGCTAAACGGCTTAATGACTTAACAGCTTAATGAGAAACGGCTTAACGACTTAACGGCTTAACTTAATGGCTTAATGACTTAACGGCTTAACGACAAATGGCTTAATGACTTAACTGCTAAACGTTAAGGACTTAACGGCTTAATGACAAACGGCTTAATGACTTAACGGCTTAACTTAATGTCTTAATGACTTAACGGCTTAACGACAAACGGCTTAATGACTTAACGGCTTAATGACTTAACAGCTTAATGAGAAACGGCTTAACGACTTAACGGCTTAACTTAATGGCTTAATGACTTAACGACAAATGGC